>MU787534.1:754-20134 GCA_026770625.1 Nicotiana glauca
CGGACCTACTCCAACTTCCGGAATTTGATTCCGACCCCGATATCAAAAAGTCAACTCCCCGGTCAAACTTTCCAAAAACTTCAACTTTCTATCTTTAGCCAAATGGCTTCAAAATGGTCTACGGGCCTCCGAATTCACTTCCGATCGCGCCTCCAACTCTAGAATCACTATACGGAGCTATTCACAGTCTCGAAATTCCAAACGGACATTGATAACACCGATATGCACTTCAAACCAAACTTATAAAATTCCTTCTAAAATACTAACTTCCACAATAGGCGCCAAAACGCTCCCGGGTTTTCCAAAACTCAATCCGGGCATACGCCCAAGTCCGAAATCATCATACGAACCTGCTGGAACCTTCAGATCCCGATTCCGAGGTCGTTTACTTGAAATTCAAATCCTAGTTCATTCTTTTGACTTTAAGCTTCTCAAAAGAGAATTCTCTTCCCAAATCAACTCCGAACTTCCCGAAATCAAGTTCTGACCACGCGTACAAGTCATAATACCTGAAATGAAGCTGTTCATGGCCTCCAACTACTGAACGGAGCGCTAGTGCTCAAAACGACCGGTCGGGTCGTTACAAACAAAATCCCTGAGCAACTCTGAGTCCCCTTATTTGATTTTGAAAATATCCTCCATTCTTTTTTCAACCTTTTGTGCTCTCGAATGTGCTTTAATGAAAGAATCTGCAAGCTCAACAAAAGAGTTTATAGAATTTTCAGGTAAAAGAGAATACTAGGTTAATGCACCCTTGGTGAGTATTTCTCCAAATTTCTTGACCAATACTAATTCAATTTCTTGCTTGGTCAGATCGTTGCCTTTTACGCCTGTTGTAAATGCGGTTACATGATCACGTGGGTCTGTTGTGCCATCGTACTTCGGAAGGTTGGGCATTTTGAATTTTTTGAAAATTGGAAGGGGAGCAGCACTTGGCTTCCAAGGTTGTTGTGAGTACTTATCTATATCTACTCATTTGATTACAGGGGGAACTCCAAGGATTTGCTCGATACGCTCATTTTGTTCCTTAAGTTGTTTCTGCAAGGTTAGTACTAAATTTTGCAAATGAGAATTAGTAGAATTACCTGGCTCTCCCTCCTGTGAGTCACTTCCATTACCAGAACTAACCAGCCCAGATCGAGGGCTTTTCAACGTGTTGTTATTCGGTGTTGATGGTGCAGCAGGTAATCGACTGAGTATGGCTTCTATAGATTTGTCAACCCGTGCATCGACTATTTTTTGTAAAATCTCATCTCTTTCATCAATATGTTCAGATTGATCATTAGGAGTTCCCTCATGAAATCCTCGTGGAGAACCTTGAGGGGAAAGATTATCATGTTGATCTCCATCCACTTGATGTGCTTGATTTTCAGGAATGTTTTCGTTGTTGTTTGACATGATGATAACAACAGGTAGGATGTAGTTTGAAAAGAATATGTTATCAGAATTTCCAGCAACGGAACCAATTTGTTTAACCAAAAAATAGAATTTCGGCCAAAGCTAGAATTTAAGATAAAAATCAAGTTACTGATAATCAGGAGACGAAAAGAATAAGAGACTCTTGAGAATAATAATAAAGCAGTAAATAAGTTTGTATTTCAATGCAATATCAATGATATTCCGCCCCTTTACAAATGTTGAGACCTTCTCCTTTTATAGTTGATTTTTCTAGGAAAATGTATAATGCCTTAGTCTTAATGAGGCAATTATAAGCATTAAATGACACTAAATGAAACGTTACACAATCATTTCTATTCAATACCGATTCGCTAACGTATTTGGCATTTAATACTGAATTTGGACTCCTTTATGTTATCAGATTCATATCTTCAATTCCTTCTGATCTCCTAACTTTAAATGAGTTAAATAGATACGAGACTTGTATCATTTGAATAGCATCTCGTGCCTATTTAACTTTCTTCTCTCCGTATTTGTTGTCGCTCGTGCCTTTTAACTGATCATCATGTTTTGACCATTTGACCAGTCTATGTGTCATGCCACGTCATCTTCAATATAAATTTATTTTTTTCCCAATACACTTACCATTTCGGTACTCCGTTATGGATAAATATTACCCCCGATAGAAGATTATCTATATCTGGTACAGTAGCAGCTTACAAGCAACTTACAAGAAGCTTACACAGCAGCTTGCAGTAGCAGTTTACAAGCAACTTACAAGCAGCTTGATGTAGCAGCTTACACAACAGCTTGCTGTAGCAGCTTAGTAGCAGCTTAAACAGCAGCTTGCAGTAGCAGCTTACACATCAGCTTCCTTTCTTTTATAAATAGAGGAGATTTCAGTTCATTATGTACATGAATTTAAAGTTGAATAATATATCAATCTCTCTCTACTTGTCTTCGATTTCTTTACTTTAAAGTCTTTATTTTATAACACAAAGTCAATTGTAGTATAGTATTAAGGTTAACTTGGTTAATATGCAAACTTGAACAAATGAGAATGAAATAACGAAAAACAAAATTTATGCAATAAAGTCATCATTAATCATTATTTTTTTTATTTTAGTAACTAAAACCTCACTACAACGCTAACATGTTAATTTTTGAGGGAAAATAAATTGAAAAGCATAAGATTCAACTTTTCAATTTGTGTTAGTTCACAAATTTTTTAAAATCTTAATAAAAGCATAGCTAATTCTATTTTTGACAAAACTTGATAAAAATATTTTCAAAAAACCTCTTACGCCTTCAAGAGTGATGTGTTCTTCGTGAAATTAAAAAGAAAATATAATAACTTGTGAAATTGAGCTGATAAATTTATAAATTTGGAGCAAAATTTAAGGTGAGTATATTTGAATGATGATTGAGGACTCTATGAATATAGTTTTTTTATTGAGTTCGCAATAAAAGATGAATATTTTTAAATTTCTAGAGCTTTAACCTTCTATAGCTGGTATGTTTTTTAAAATAATATTTATATGCTTTTTTAGAAAAAGTATTTATTGAGTTGGGGTACACGTACAAAGACTGTACACTTATACGTATGTTTATTCTTGCTCCCATATACTTTTACCAGTTTAAAGGTTGACGTATTTATAAATTTTACAGAGATTGTTAGAGTAATTGCATTCTATAACAGAATATTTATTGGGCATTTTAACTCTCAATGAATTTTTTTATTAATAATTGTGTTAATTAAAGAATAGAGATTGGCAGTTGATTCCTTGCATCGTCATGACCCAATTTCTCCCTCTGTGAGTTTTTGTGATGACACATACTCTCTACGACTAGGTAAGCCTAACACTTTGCAGAAATGAGATAAAAACATGAACATAAACCACTAACAGTAATAAATATCTAATAAGTAACTGAATGCCACTTAGCATACACAATTATCACCTTTGAAATGCATCAAACAATTTCCAAAACCCGAAAATCCGCATGTCACAAGCTACTAGAAAGTTTTAACTGTTCTATATGTTCTATACACCATTTCTACGAAAAGAGGGGAAAATGAACATAGGGGGATAAAGGAGGACTCCGAGGATCTGCGAGTGCAGGTAGATGTACGTTGAAATCTCCAATAAGTAGCAGCGGCTTCAGCTAGTGATGAGGCCGGTACTATGAACATGGATCTGCACACGAAAAATATGTGCAGGAAAGAGCATGAGTACACCACAACGGTACCCAATAAGTGTCAAGCCTAACCTCGGTCGAGTAGTGACGAGATCGGGTCAGGGCCCTAATGATATAAATATAATGAAATAAGGCTGAATGAAAAATCACAGTAAAAAGTAAATACGAAAATCTAGCAGGAATAGAATTAATGAAAGACAACAACTTAGAACACCGTGATAGCAACATAGGATCTTCGGGGATACCGTTCCATAGTCCCAAACGTATATGTGCAGGGGGATCTCCCAGAATTTCGTTCCGTAGTTCCAAAGTAAATATGCAGTGGTGGGGGGTCTCCCGAAATACCGTTCCGTAGTCCTAAAGTAAATATGCAGTACATGGGGATCTCCAGGAATATCGTTCTGTAGTCCCAAAGGAAATATGCTGCTCAACCAATAGAAATAACATTTACAGCAAGAAAACCTACAGTTTAGACTAAGTTCAAGGCAAAGAAAGTAGGCAATTTCACTAAACATGCTGCACAGTTCAAATAGACAGTTAAAACACATAGGCATGCTATTCTAACTAAAACAGGATAGTTACATATGCTAGTGTAGTTCAAATAAGGAGAAACATGTAATGACTTAGTGAAAACGGGTTTACAACATTTAGCCCGTGTACGTACTCGTCACCTCACGTACACGACGCTTACATATCAAAATAATACCAAATCCTAAGTGGAGTTCCCCCACACAAGGTTAAGCAAGCCGCTTGCCTCGAACCAAGCTCAAATCAATCTGTCACAATGCTCTTTCCACGAATATCCGACTCCGGATGGCCCAAAGCTAGCCAAATCAATTAAATAACATAAATATAGCTATAAGAAACTAATCTAACTAATGAAAACGAAGCTAAGGCAAGAAATTGGAAATTTTGCCCAAAAAGCCTCCCCAGGCCCACGTCTCAGAATCGGGTAAAATTTACCAAATATGAACACCCATTCACTCACGAGTTCACTCATACCAAAATTATCCAAATTCAGATGTCTAAATCCCACTCAAAAGTCAGAGATTCGATTGGGGAACTTTTCCCTCATTTTTCCAACTCTCTCACTCGAATTCCTTAATCAAATGAAGAAAACAACAACAAATTAATGAAATATAACGAAAATCGAGTAAAAGAATCGGGTTCCAAAGCTCTCTCTGAAAATTCCTCAAAGGAGTCGCTAAATTCCGAGCTCCCAAGTCCAAAAATGGTGAAATGAATCAAACCCTCGATTTCCCCTTTTTTCTACCAGCTAAACCGCACCGATGGTCCATTAACCGCTTCTGTGGCTGAGATCAACACCTGCGAAAAATTCATTAACTCTCCATACTCCGCACATGCGCATCTATATCCGCATCTGCGGAAGCGCTTCTGCGCTAACTTGTCCGCTTCTGCGGAACCTCACTTCTTCCCCATATCCACATCCGCGATCACTCCTCCACAGATGCGGCTCCGTTTTTGCGGCTCTTGCGTCGCATAGCGACCACTGACCCTCATGACTAAAATCGCACATGCGACCCGATCCTCGCTTCTGCGGGGCCGCAGGTGCAAAAACACCAGAACCAACAAACTTCAGATTATGCTCAAGTCCAAATTTTCATCTGTTAAGCACCTGAACCTCACCCAGGCCCCCGGAACCTCAACCAAACATTCCAACTAATCTAAATTACTGTATGAACTTAGTCGGGCCCTCAAATCACCTCAAACAATGCTGACAAATCATCCTCCGATTCAAACTTAATGAACTTGGAACTTCCAAATTTGATAACCGATATCGAAACCAACCAAACCACGTCCAATTGATCCCAAATTTTGCACACAAGTCCTATTCAACCCTACAGACCTATTCCAACTTCTAGAATCAGACTTCGACCCCGATATCAAAATTTTCACGACCGGCCCAAAAATTCAATAATTCGACTTTTGCCATTTCAAGCGTAAATTAACTACATCCCTTCAAATTACAATTCAGACACACCCCTAAGCCCAAAATCACCCAACGGAGCTAACGAAATTGATGGAACTCCATTCCAGAGTCGACTTCACACCGTTCCGACAACGGTCCAAATCTTAAGACTTAAGCCTCCATTTATGGACCAAGTGTCCCAAAACACTTCAAAACCCCAAAACAAAACCTCCCGGTGAGTCACAACAACAGAAATAGATATGGGGGAAGCAATTAACGGGGGATCATGGCTCTAACTCTCAAAACAACCGCGTGGGTCGTTACATGCATCTAGCATGGTTTTTGACAAATTCATCCATTTAGGAAAATAATTTTCGTTATCTCATGAAAAATGATTATTCCTGTTTGGACTATTTCCCATTTGTCATCATAAATATTTCACGGAATATTAATTCTAAGGTGTGGTGTAAGATTTTTCTGTCTCACTTATAATATAAAAATTTGATATTGATATACCTTACACACGAAAATAATTTACAATATCGTATTTTGAAAGTTATATCCAATTTATTGAATTTAGAAAGCGGTAGATAAACTACCCGTAATAAAAAAAATTGTGTATATCGTGCCGTTAGGAAATAAAACTTTTCTAGTATGCTCAATCGTTTTTTTCAGTTCAAAGTTTTTTTGAATCTATATTTGATATTAATATGTAAATAAACTTTTGTTTGGTATTGTAAAATATATGTAAATAAATTGCACTTAAACATTGGGTAAACTTTAAAGAGTAATGGGATATGTTGTCCAATTCTTGTGAACTAAGTACTGTATATTGCAATATTGATATATAAACTAATAAATTTTCCTAAATGTTCAATCGAATAAAATTTAATCATTATGAGTTTAGATCTATATTAAAATTTATTTTTTGTCCAATATTCTATGCACTTTTATTGATAGACACAAAATTCATGTGTGTTGCATGTATGCTAAAACTAGTATAGTTAAATATTCCTTATATTAGTTGGTAACATAAGCCCAACTGGATTTAAAAAAATCCTTAAAAGTACAATATATGAAACTGGTTTATTTTCAAAAGGTCATTAAATTAAAGTAATAAATAAGTAGCAATGACTGCATTTACGAGCACCTTTTGCATTAAGGATCACTTTCAAAAAATTTCCATGACTACTTTAATTATATTTCCATTTCCTTCTTCTTTGTAAAATAGGAAAAAAATTAATAAGTGATTAATATAAAAAAATCTGGAAGCTGTGATGAATCAGCTAAACCCGAATGCTGCTAGTACTAGGATTTCGAAAACCCAGACCGAAGCAATTTAGTTTGATGATTTTCCCAACATCAAATTTACGGCATTATATAATAGATATCTTTTAGTTTTGAGGAGGTTAAAAATTAAACAAAGTATCAAAAACTTAGCATCATGGATTGGTTCTGGTTTGGTATAATTACTTTTGAAGTCCTTAGTTTTCTTTCACCTTTCCTAATTTGGTATAGTTGTAAATTTTGTAACAAATCATCAGACGACGAACTATTACCAATTTCTGACCGTGCGCTATTCTCCGCTGCCGCCGTTTCATTCCGTATAGCTACTAACAGTGCGGTATTCCCCGTTGCCGTCGCTTCACCCCATACGACTTCTAACAGTGTGCCATTTTCCGCCGCCGCCGTTTCATCCCGACCTAATTCTGGTCAGCAGCAACCATCAGAATCGAGAAAAGATTGTGATTATGGTTATTAATGAAGGAAGCCAACGGGGAAAAACAAATATATCGGGAAGAACAATTTTGTTATTTGTCTTTCGGAGTATTTAAAGGGAGAAAGATGCACACAGTTCTGCCTGTTTGTTGCCAAAAATTTGTGAATTTCTTTCGAAAGTGTAGTTCTAAAAAATTAATAGTGCTTCAATTGTTCTTGTTTTTGTTGACAAGGTATTGGAATTATTTCTGGTTATTTAGACCATAACTAAAAATTGAACGGTCCAAGGATATGAATACACCATCTTCCGAACAATGAACAGTCTGTTTATCTGAATATTAAACTGCGGCCTCAGGCCCAATATGTATGTGCACAAACTGCGGTCTCGGGCCCTAGTATATGTATGCATAACTGCGGCCTCAGGCACAAAGATGCAAAGCATAAACTGCAGCCTCATGCCAAAAGATGCATAAAGCATTAACTGCGTCATCAGGCCCAAATACAGGAATTCAACATTCATGGATTTAAAATCAGGAACTGAGAATCATACTGCAATACATGATACTGAATCATAATGAGTTACACGATACTCAAATGCTAAATAGAACTAGACTAAGACATGTATTCATGAACTGGTTATGAGAACTGAAACTTCGATTGTTTATGACATGCTGAGTAATCTTGACTGAGACTCACGGGCATCAAATCCAAGTCTATATTGATTATGCACTGATTTCACAACGTTTAGAATGAAAGTAATGAATGAGTTATGAAGCTAGAGAATATAAGTTTTACGATTATTCATGGAACTAAGGCATAATTACTTTCTAAGGAAACTAGTAATAGGTATAATGAATAGACGTAGGGAGAATCATAGACATTCCCAAGCGTAAAGAGAGGTAGCCTAACATACCTCAATTTCACCCCTTAGTGATACTATAATGATCCACAATATTAATAACCTTCAATCTACAATAGCAACATCCAATGAAACAAATATTAGTCATAAATTCTATAACTTAAGCCATTTAGGCATATTATCAAACACCTTGTAGGCATAGATCTCTACATCTCATCACCATATAACTAGTTCGTCCGACTACCACCATTAATCAATAATTTATCCCACCATCATGATTAACCAATTTATACTTCCAACGTCATACATATAACCATCCATCCAAACCTAACCAACAAAGTTCCATTAAATAATCAATCTCTATAATAGTTGTGTAATTAAATTGGAAACTTATGGTTTCCAATCACCATATCGAGAGTTCCAATACTTATTCATACTCATATTCCCTTAATAAATCCATACATGTAAGTCTAAGGTTGTAGGATTACCTTTTTAGAAGAAATCTTGCAAAACCCTCCTCTGAGTTCTTGAAGAAATCCCTTGAAGATCTAAGTATTTTATGTGTAAATTTCATCAACACTAGTGTATAAATGATGGAATTCACACCAAGATAATGGATATTTCTTACCTTGAATATGGGAGGGGTTAGAGGTCTTGAGAGAGGGTATGAAAACCCTAAAATTCGTCCAAATGAAGCGGGGAAAGTAACCCCTCGGAGGTTTTATATCAAAATAGGGCCGGGTTGAAAAAAATTAAGATTTACACAACTGCGATGCATGGGGCACCGCGTGGGGCCGCATGGGGCTGCGTGCATCTAGAAACAAAATTTAGAAGTGGTATGTAAATCTACACGGCCGCGCTGCATGGGGCGCCACATGGGACGGTGCGGTAGTGTAAAATTCTGCCATTAAGGTGTCCAATTGACTAATAGTTCAAAGTGTTAGAAACTAGACTCCGAGATCTTTCATTTGATAGGTTGTGCATCACATAACACCTTATATAAATGAATATATGCTCATGCAAAGTTTGGTCTTGTGCGTGATCATTTGTAATTTTAGTCTAACATGAAATTTTCAGACTTGACTTAGACTTAGGCCTCTCCTTGGATCCCAAATCACTTATGATATGCTTCGTACACTTATTATCATATCCAATTGATAACCATCATATTAATACTCATTTAATGCATCCAAAACTTATTTAAATTTACGGGGTATTACGTTATCTCCCTTTGGGATCATTCCTCCTCGAATGATTGTCCTTGTTGTTTCTTCGTCTAACTACGGACCTTAAATGGATCTGGTGGGAACATGAACTTATATTAACACTTGCATAATAAACTGGATGAATACATGATTACTGAATTGATGAGATACTGAACTGAATAGGTACTAGACTGAATGACTACAAAACTGACTAAACACTGAAAGACATGGAGATTGTAAAATAAAGTCTGGATGAGAAGGTTAGATACCTTAGACATTTCTCCAAAATACCTACCAGTTAACAGAGCACCACACTAGCCCCATAGGGCATAATAATACGCATAACATGATACGTATACATGAATACTTGTCTGTTATGGATACGTGAATTCTGAACTAACGTGGATATATGAATACTGAACTGGCACGAATAACCGAGTGTTGAAATGACGTGAATATATGATCACTGAATTCACATCAATATTTGAGTATTAAGCTGGCATGAATATCTGAGTACTGGACTGACAATCTGAGTACTGAACTGACTTGAATGTTCTAACATGAGATCTGAATACTGGAAACACAAATGTCGTGACATGAAATTTGAATACTGGAAACTTGAATGTTATAACATGAAACGTGAAATACTGGTATACAACCGCTAATTATGGTGGAAATTCTAACTTATAACCTACTTACCCGATCCTTCATAGGATCCTATATGGGCCGATGTATCTGGGATTGAGCTTTCCTTTCTTCCCAAATCTTATAACACCTTTCACAGGCGAAACTTTTAGAAACACCCAATCATCAACTTGAAACTCTAGGTCTCTATGTTGCATGTTCGAATAGGACTTTTGGCGACTCTGAACTGTCTTCAAATGCTCTTGAATCAACTTGACTTTCTCCATAGACTAATTGACCAAATCTGGTTCCAACAACTCCGTCTAACATCCTCCTCCCTCGCTTTGTCCATCTATGGTTGAAAAACACAATCTATCCTGGTACCTCAAAGTACCATCATCTCCCCCTTGTTCAAAAGTCATCATCGTATGCATGTGAATCTCCTCTTTCAGCTACAACAAGTAGGGATCATCAAACCGTTTCTCCTTCACTTCGGTTACTAAGGAGAAACATGTCATGTTCTTGAAAACAACTCCACTATCTTTGGTAACTGAATAACAAATAACTGGCATACTGAATAACTATAAACCTGCTAACTAAAAGACTGTATAACTGGTAACTGAGTTAAAATGATAACCATAAAACATAATGATTGCTTTTGTACTTTCTAATAAGGTTATGCTCTAATCTGTACTACTATCCATTGCATCCCAATTTCAACATCCGCTCAAATCTCATTTGTTACTAACATTTACTCCATAGTAATATCACAATACGCAAATCATCCTTTTTAGAACCTTAGACTTTTCTTGCTTGTCGCTTGGGCATTCGATACGTATGGAATTCGATAGTAAGAGAAGATTACCTATTGCTCTAAGTTTCATGGTACGATATAGAGTAGAAAGAAATGATATAATCCTGGATGTCTTAGTAGTTAACCATTTATATGAGTGGCCGGCACACACATATAAAGGAAACTCCACTGGACACAAATTCATAGACTCCCTAGGACTATTAAACCTAGTGCTCTAATACCAAGATTTGTCACGCCCCGAACCTGGGCCTGGGTGTAACACGATATTCGGTGCCTGATTACATATGACCGGGCGAACCGACTGGCTAGATGAATCAACATGTGATATCATAACATAATAAATGGGGAAGGTAAACTATCACATGCTGATATACTGAAATTATGGATGATATAAATCAAGTGCGGAGCAAGTCTGAAACATGTCTGTGGCCAATATTGCTTAACATGAAAAGCTTGTGACTCTATCTAATTGTTCCTATAGTTTATGAAGCCTCTAATGAAGTACTAAAAACCCTAATTGTCTGAAAATATTGAAGAATATAAGGTAATGATAATGCCCCAAAAGAACTAGGGATCACCAAATAACTGGTACGAGAATCCTAGCGCTCTGAATCATCAACCTGTAAATCATTACCTGCATCGTGAGATGCAGGCCCCAGGAAAAAAGGGACGTCAGTACATTTGAATTGCACTGGTAAGTAAAGCAACTGAAAGAAAGAATTATAAATGCTGAAACTGAAACTAAGCTGATAATTGAGAATTGATAACTGAAATGATAACTATTGGAACTGAAACTGAAATGATAACTGATAATTAATAACTGATAACTGAAATGATAACTAGTAACTAAAATGATAACTAATAATTTAACTGAACAAAGGAAGTAAGGATATGAATACTCCCTCTTCTGAATGATGAACAACTTGTTTATCTGAATATTAAACTGCGACCTCAGGCCCAATATATATGTGCACAAAATGCGGCCTATGGCCCAAGTATATGTATATATAACTGCGGCCTCAGGTCCAAAGATGCACAAATCATTAACTGCGGCTATAGGCCCAAATAGAGGGGTTCAACATTCAGGGATTTAAAATCAGGAACTGAGAATCATACTGCAATATATGATACTGAAATACTGAATCATAATGAGTTACAAGATACTTAAATTCTAATTAGAACTAGACTGAGACATGTATTCATGAACTGATTATGAAAACTGAAACTTCGATTGTTTATGACATGCTGAATAATCTAGACTAAGACTCATGGGCATCAAACCCAAGTTTATATTGATTATGCACTGATTTCAGAACGTTTATAATGAAAGTAATGAATGAGTTACAAATTTAGAGAATAGAAGTTCTACGACGATTCATGGAACTACGACATAATTACTTTATGAGGAAACTAGTAATAGTCATAATGAATAGGACGTAAGGAGAATTGTAGACATTCCTAAACGTAAATAAAGTTAGCCTAACATACCTCAATTTTGCCCCTTAATGATACTACAATGATCCACTTTACTAATAACCTTCAATCTACAATAGCAACATCCAATGGAACCAATAATAGTAATAAATTTCATAACTTAAGCCATTTAGTTATCAAACATCTTGTAGGCATAAATCTCTACATCTCATCACCATATAATTAGTTCGTCCAACTACCAAAATTCATCAATAATTTATCTCACCATCATGATTAACCAGTTTATACTTCCAACATCACATATATGACCATCCATCCACACCCAACTAACAAAGTTCCATGAAATAATCATCTTCCAATCTCTATAATAGTTGTGTAATTAAATTGGGAACTTATGGTTTCCAATCACCATACCAAGAGTTCCAATACTTATATTCCCTTAATAAATCCACACAAGTAAGTCTAAGGGTGTAGGATTACCTTTTTGGAAGAAATATTGCAAAACCCTCATATGAGTTCATGAAGAAATCCCTTGAATATCTAAGTATTTTATGTGTAGATTTCATCAACACTAGTATATAAATGATGCAATACACTAGGGGTGGGCATCGGTCGGTTCGGTCGGTTATTATGAAAGTACGGTTCGGTTAATTCGGTTTTCGGATTGTGATTTAATAACCAAATCAAACCAAAGTATTTACGGTTCGGTGTGATTTTTTCAAGGTTCGGTTCGGTTATTTCCGGTCTATATTTTCGGTTTTAAACGGTTGTAGGGATGTAAATTTGAACTTCAGTCTAAATGGTTTTATACTTTCTGGCTTTCTGTTTCTGCGAGCATCTGAAATAGCCAAGTTCAAACTTTCTGTTTCTGGCTTTCTACTTTTCTAGCGTATTTGAACAATTTACACAAAGTAACCACGTATTCATTGGAGCTTCAAGTGTGTTGACAACATGGTAAATTATACATGTTGCACAAGTTTCTCATCCAAAAACCATTGTTTGTTGGAGCTTTCCAAAATTAGCCATCCATCAGAAAACAGAAAAGATATGGAAATTGATAGTGATAAAATTTATATATTGCAACAGAACAAGTAAAAAAAAATTCATCTAGGACAATGCAACAAGAAAAAGATAGTAAAGTTATATAAATACTTAAGAAACAAACACAGTACCTGATATGTATAAAGCTTCACTAGTTCTCAAACATGTCCATAAAAAGATAAAACAGAACTCAGAACTCAAGAACTCAAGAAATCAAGAAATCAAAAGAAGTACACTCAGAACTCAAAACTCAAGAAATCAAGAAATCAAGAAGTACACTCAAGAAATCGTCACCAAAACTGAAAAGGAACTACACTCAGAACTCAAAAGAAGTCGCACTAACCTGAGGAAGAAGAGAATAAATCAGTCGCACAATTGAGTTCGCAGTCGCAGGTCGCACCATCATAACTCGCAGCTCGCAGAGGAGATCGGAGAGTGGAGAGGAATCGAGGAAGAGGATTAGTCGATTAGAGCCGAGGAACCCTAGTCCCTAAATCTAAAATTCTAAATTGGATATAATGTCTATGACTGATCTGATGACTCTAGGGGTAAATTGGGTGAGCGGTCAGGTGGGCTTGGAAATTTGGGCAATTGGGCATTTGGGCTTGGACAATACTGGTTATAACTTGGGCTTGGGATAGAAATAATAATCTAAATATCTAATAGTCTAATAATACCCCTAAATTTCGATTTTTCGGTTTAACCGAAAACCGAATTACATAAACCGTGAACCGCACCGAAAAATCAAAAATTATTAATTAAAAAATCGTGAACCGAACGAAAAACTGATTAAACCGAAACCGAAAAACCAAAATTCACGGTTCAGCTGGTTTTTTCGATTCGGTCGGTATTATGTCCACCCCTACAATACCCACCAAGATAATGGAGATTGATTACCTTGAAGATGGGAGGGACTTGAGGTCTTGAGAGAGTGGAGGAAAACTCTAAAATTCGTCCAAATGAAGTGGGAAAAATAACCCTCGAAGGTTTTATATCAAAATAGGGTCGGGTTGACAAAAAACCAAGATTTGCACAGCCGTGGCGCATGGGACGCCGCGTGCAGCGGAGAGGTAATGAAAAATGTGTCTAGAAATGAAATTTAGAAGTGCTCTGTAAATCTACACAGATGCACTGCATGGGGCGACGCATGGGGCGACGCATGGGGCGGCGGAGTAGTGTAAAATTCTGCCAGCTTTTGGTAATTTGGTCATATTCTGGTAGGAGTCTCTAATTGACAAACGGTTTAAAGTGTTAGAAACTAGACTCCAATATATTTCATTTTATAGGTTGTGAATCATATAACACCTTATATAAATGTATATATGCTCATGCAAAATTTGGTCTTGTGCATGCTCATTTGGAATTTTAGTCTACCATGAAATTTTCAAACTTGACTTAGACTTAGGCTTCTCCTTGGACCCCAAATCACTTATGATATGACTCGTACACTTATTATCATATACGACTAATAACCATCACATTAATACTCATTTAATGCATCCACAACTGATTCAACTATACGGGGTGTTACACTACATGTGAGTATCTTTTGCATTAAGGATCACTTTCTAATTTCCTTGGCTACTTTTAAATATATTTACATCTTCTTTTTCTTTGTCAAATAGAAAAAGGATTTTTATTAGTAATAAGAAATTTGAAAGATGTGATGAATCAGTTGTTGATGAATATCAGTGTAAGAAGACTCGAACTCCAAAAGCTACTAGGATTTCAAATACCCAGACTATTTAATTATTGTCCCAAGGTAACCATGGCTATGTTAAGAGTTATGTATTGCGAGGAAAGACGAGTTTGGACATTAAATTAGAGAGAGAAATACCAACATCTCTCCAACTAAGCACTAACCCCAGCCAATCAGATATGGCGACATCCCTGCTCCCATCCAGCGACCCCCCATCGAAAAATCATCGAAACCTCCCGATATATCACAAATAGCATCAATCAATGCTATAGAAGAAGACAAATCAGATCCAATCTCTTTCAAAGAAGTCCTGATGGGCCAAAATCTTGCATCCTCTTCAATCTATGACCCGCTTCAATATAGTATCCATACACAAGCTTTCGAACTATATTCGGGGAACATACCAATCCCTTTGTCAATCAAGGACAAAATTAGACGGTATAAACTATGGAAACACTCCTTGATCATCAAAATGTTTGGGAAAAAATCCCACATCACTACTTAAGGCCAAACTCTCTAATCTATGGAAACTAGAAAAATTCCTTACCCTAATTGACCTAGGATGAGATTTCTTCATTGCAAAATTTAACATAGAGAAGAGCATGACTAAAGTTCTAAGTGAGTGTCCTTGGTTTGTGGCAGGGCACTTCCTGTCAATCCGTAGATGGGAACCAAATTTTATTCCGGCAGCATCCAAGCTTGCTATAATAGCCGTTTGGATCAGAATCCCACAATCGACAACGGAATTCAATGGCACAACCATTCTAGAACAAGTAGGCAACAGAGTGGGAAAGCTCCTAAAATTCGATGCCTGCACTTCATCCACCCTAAGAGGAAGATATGCAGGAATTTGTGTCCAGGACCCTCTAGATATTCCAGTGACAACAAAAGTCATTATTGGCACCCACAATCAGGCACTAGTCTACGAAAGGGGAAGGGATTATTTGTACATGATGTGAGACAATAGGCCATACCCCGAGAAGTTGCGAATTTCGAGCAATGGTCACATAAGGAATACTTACCGGCGACACCAACAACGAGAACATCCCAAAGGATCAGATCTCAAAGTAGCGCACAGTGACATTCTCAAAACACAGATGCCAAACTCGCAAGGCCACCCAAGTCAACTCCCATGTAAAGAGGTTTGATGCCTCCTCAGGTAAGTTCCTCAAACCAAAAAATTTTGTAGGCACAGTTTCCGACAATCGGAACTCTAAACACAAAATGGACCACATATGTCTTGGAAGCCCAAAACATGGATATAGTGGGGGCCACTGGGCAGCCTAACCATGCAGTCAAATACGGGTTACAGAGGCACCAAAATTTGGTCCTGAACCACAACGGCCCATCTCCTCTACAACCCACAAGCCAAAAACACACCAACCCAAACACACTAATCTCTGGGCTAAAAAGGCATATGGATGCCAATGCAATTGTCACGACCCAAACCAATAGGCCGCGACGCGTACCCGGTACCTTACTCAATCGAGTACCAACATATCATATCTCTTCATGTCATACTATCATAGATAACCAAGTTGGAAGTCTGCCATGAGATAAGTAGAATACAACATGTAATACCAACTTATACATAAAACATATAGGCCTCTAAGACCAAAATAACCACTTGTACACTGAACATAGACCGGCAAAGCCATACAATCTTTTACGTACATGACATTTGTCTATAAGCCTCTAAGAATACATAATTTTCATAAAGGTCTGGACAGAGTCCCTCCATACCAAATAATACACGTCTAAATTATACTAACCAAACAAGAAACTTCGAAGCAAATGGAGCACACCAATATCTCCCGCTAAGTTGATAGTCTACATGGAGGGCTCTCGACCTGTCTATCGAGACCTGCGGGCATGAAACGCAGCGTTCCCAGGCAAAAGGGACGTCGGTACGAATAATGTACCAAGTATGTAAGTCAAATAAATAAGTACATAACAGACATGGAAGGAAATATAGAATAAATGACTCAAGGTATAAGTCTGGATAACTTTGTAAATCATGAAATAATTATAGTGTCATGCATATGCTTATGAATATCATGTCGTGCATAAGTACATGTTTCATAACATCATTAGGCCTCTGAGAGCATCCTATCATATCATCTCGGCCACTATTGGCAAAATCATTAATTTATACCAGTTGATCAGGTGGTGGTACGTATATAATGCCATTTGGTCATGGGTAAATATAAATGAATGCAGTGTATGAGAATTACATCAATAAAATCTTTCGAGTGTCATAAAACCATTATGCCTCTGAATAATATCATAAAATCAATTTACTTATTTTCTGAGACCCCTGAACAAATGATAGAATAATATGACACATGGAAAATCAAGAACATAAGCATCTCTACTATTTCTATGAATAGAGTTATTTATGGAAATTGTGCATTTTCTCATTTCGATTGTGTCGTATAGATCATGCCAAAATAAAGAAGGGATAGCCTTAACATACCTGGACCGATTTTCTTGATAATTCCTCTAACACACGTCTTTTGTGATAAAATACATAACGGCAGATCGAAGTAGGAGAAAATCCGTATAATATTCTTGAGAAAGATTGCACCGTACTCCCTTAAACTTGTAAAATCTTCCGTTACTAATATGCTAAGAAATCTATTTGAATTTGTTACAAGATAATCATGTCACAACCATAAGAATCCTTGTATGAAATGGGCTGAATCTTTAATCCCTCGTATTGTAGAGACATCAAATCCCTTAAGTGATTTAGAGCGATTTTTTAAAGCCTTTGTAGACGTGGGACCACTAGGTAATGACTAAGCCACCTATCTTTCTTCATTTGCCACCTTGAAAGGTGACTTAAGAATCACAATCCATGGCTATGTGGACTGCCATGTTTTTTGCTTAGTCCTTATCCAAAGACTTTAATTAATCATCCTCTCATTATTAATTAACTAGGTAATGTCCCATTACCCAATAATTAACCAATCACCCGTATAATTAAGAATTATCTCAACTTACTTAAAATACTATTCGCCTTTAATATACCTTGTACATCTTACTACCATGCTCACGTAGTACCTTGTATGGCACTAGTCCATAAATATCGGGTATTAACATTTGGCCCATATTTTGTCCCAACATGCCAAACTTGGACGAAAATTCATTTTCATTGACTTGCTTTCCCTCTTATCTTCACGAATTTACTCATCACTTGTCAAATAGCATAATCCTTATAATATCCAAATAATCTTTTCCTTGGACTGATGTCAATTACCTTACGATAAATTTAATGTACAATACTACAGAGTGAAACATCATCGTAATTTAATACTGCGAAGCGTAACATTATCGTAATATAATACTGCAAGTCGTAACATCATCGTAATATAATACTGCAGGACGTAACATCATCGTCATATAATAATGCGGGACATAATATCGATGTAATATTGCGAGGCATAATAACAATGTTGACCAAAGATCCCTCGCCTGGGATTAAAGGCGCGTTTAATGAAAAAGGGGAAAAGGAGTGTCAGGATCAAAGGGAAGGGATGGAGCCCACCAGCAATTTGGAAACCCCCCCCCCCAAATCGAGTAGTATATCTGCAACTGATACTCACCCAGATTTGGGTAATTATACCTAGAAAAAAAACTCACCTAATAATCACTCTACAGTGGCTAGCCACCCATCCCAACAACCTAACCACACTCTTCCCCGAACCCACACTCAAACACTGACCAAACCCACCCCGCCTGCACCATTCTTAATAGAAGAAATCCAATGCTAGGGAAAATCGATCTCAATTGCTCATCAATGAAGTGACACTGAGTGTCAATCCCTCAATATTAAGCAAAGATCTTAATTGATACTTCACGGATCCCAACAACCCCCAAGGCAACTAAAGAGATGCCTTCTTTCCCTAGTTCAACCGGAGAACCTCCCCAAAAATCTCCTCTCAATGCCATCTCCAAACAACCAAAATTCTCCACCAAACAACCACCCTCTTACTATGTCCACTGTCACACCTCCTTTTTACCGCCTACACCCCGTGAAGGGCATAGTAAAGGAGTTTTTCCACTTTAAGGACAATCGGAACGGAATTTATTATTTCTATTTCAGAGTCGCCACTTGGAAGATTAATGGTGTCTCAAGTCACCGGTTGAATCCCGAACCGAGGAAATATGACTCTGTTAACAGTCTGCGAATCTGAAATCCGGATAAGGAATTCTGTTAATCCGGGAAAAGGTGTTAGGCATTCCCGAATTCCGTGGTTCTAGCATGGTCGCTCAACTGTTGTATTTATTTTTATCTGATTTCTATATATATTCCATTTTTATGTGCGTTCATTAATAATCCGCTTTATTATTGAATTTTATACGAATTACAACGTCGTAAAAATATATTTCGGACCACACCGTACCAGTACGCCTGTGGCCTTTTACACATTTTGACTTCGTTGAGATTTGGATTTGGGT
>MU787536.1:10544-94634 GCA_026770625.1 Nicotiana glauca
GGTGGGGGTGGATGGTGCAGAAAAATAAAATAACATAAAATTGAAAATCCAAAAAAAGTAAAATTGAGGCAACTAAATAAATTTCTATACAAGTTGGGTTGAGATACCTTTTGTTATAGGTGAGTTTCTTGGATTGTATTTGGGCTGCTTAATGGGTCAGAATGGGCTATAAAATATAATGGGTTAATTTGGGCTCAGCCCAAACTGACCCATGAGCTAAAATATTTATAACCCAACTCATTAATCTCTGAGTGGGTTGGGCGGGTTAGATGGGTTTGGGCTCAAATTGCCACCCGTAACTATAAGAGGTCGTTTGGTATGGTGTATAAGAATAATGATGAATATGATGTATTAGTAATAAGGGTGTTAAACGGGCCGGGTCAGTCCGGTTCCGGACCTGCCCAGACCGGTAGAACCCGGAACCGGCCCGGATCGGTAATGGAGGGCTGGGCTGGGTTAGGGGGTTGGGCTGGTTGTTCCGTTTACATTTTAAATACCGGTTACCCGGACCGGTAAAATCCGTTAGATGAACAATGCCATTAAACCGGTTAACCGGCCTAGCCCGGACCAACCCAGACTGTGAATATACCATAAATATACTACAAATATACCATAAATATACCAATTATTGTATACTAATTAACATAATTTAAAATTATTGGAATTTAACATATAGTATATATACTTAGGGTATAAAACTATAAATGCTCAAATCATAGAATATGATGGTAACGTATTATTTTTAAAATATGCTATATATGTGTTATTTTAAGATTTTAAGACAATTTGTATTATTTTAAATTATTAGACGTATTTATGCTTAATGTTTTAGTTTGTTAGATTAATTTGAAGTATTATTAATTTATTATGCATGGAAATTTAGTTTTACTATTTTTTCGTTAATTTACTTTTTTAAATGCAAACTTTAATTTTGTAATAAATGTAGCACTTGCAATTTATAAGTACAATTTTTTTCCATCTTCCTTGTATTCTTTATATTAATACAAAGTATTAATATAACTTACAATAGTTATACAAAATATATAAAAAAAAAATTAAAAATACACTAAATCCGGCCCGATCCGGCCCCCTCAACCCGTAACTCTTACGGTTTAATTTTTACTCGGATGAACCCAAACCCGTTAAACCCGTTAAGAACCAACCCGGAACCGGCCCGGACCGTAACCCGTACGGGTCCCAAAAATAGGCCCGGTCCACCCGTTAAACACCCATAATTAGTAATGCATGTGTTAGTAATGCAAGCTTTAGTTATGCAGAGATTATTTTTTATACATTGTTTGGTGTGGTGTATTAAAAATTATAATGCATTGCATAATTTTTAAAAAAATTAATTATTTACAAAAATGCCCTCTATATTCTTTAGTTTGAAGGGACTTTAAGGACAATTTTATCTTTTGACATGCTAATGCATGCATTAATAGCCTTGGTATTACTAATACCATGGTTTTACTATGCATTAGCTATACACCAGATAATACCAAATAGGATGTATAATTAATGTTTGTATTAATTATACATAGGTTGAAAAAGTATATCAAACAAGATATTACTAATAAACAAAACTAATGCAAGCGTTATTTTGTGTAATGCACTCTACCAAACTACCTCTAATAATACACGGGCAGGAATAGCCCTTCTCCGAAATAAATTTGGTTTGGACGCAAAAGTTAAGAAGCCTCGTGCAAGTTGTACTTAGGAGGAGATAAAACGGGATGCAGCAAATCATTCCCCCTTTCACTGAAGCTTCCGCTTAGGGTTCCAAATTTAACTCCAGAACTTTTAAATTGATTACGCCAATGGCGTCCCATAACCACCTGGACGATGTAACTTTTTTTTTCTATTTCAATTTCTATGGTTTTCTTGTCTAATAGTATTTACTTATATTCCTGTATACAATACTATGTTGAAGAATTTTCGTTTTTGGGGAATTGTGAGGACCTCGATTTTGGTGGATATTTCGCCGGCTCTAGGCGTTCAGGTTTGCTCATTCTTCCCCTCCGTTTCACCTTTACTGCAAGATTTTTTCGTATATTTCTTGCCATTTAACATTTTAAGACGTGATTTAGGTACCAAAAGAAGCTTTGGAGACCTTGACGATGATGAAGATGATATTTTTGGCTCTAAAAAGGTGCTCCCTTTCTTGTTTTGTTTTTACTTATTAGGCTGTCTTGACAGCCATACTAGCAAACCAACTATGGTTCTAGGAGAGAAGAATAGTGAAAGTGCGGTTTGATGAATTGGAGAAATCGGAGACGGCCATAGTTTCGTTTTGGTCTAGCGTTGGATTTCTAAGTATTGATAGTGACCATGAGACTGTCATTAACTTCATTTTAATTGCCAATGTAGAAAAATACAACTTTCTGGACATGATTTACATGCTTGGAAGTTTGTGTGGCCTTAGCTAAGTTAGATGATAGCCTTGTCGGTGAGTGAAGTAAGGAGATTATGTCTTCTGAGAGCAAAGTTTATGCAATTTCTCTGCAGTGTTGCTGTAATAAGATGTTGGTAAAATTCCTTTTAATTTTTTTACGATGTTGGTAAAGTTGGCTATTCCTAACTTGCTAAACTGCTAAGTATTTTTTAACGACCGAGAAATCCTCTGATTCAGCTCTAAAACTTGGGGATAATGGTCTTCCGCTCTATGACTTGGGGATAATGGATTTGATGCAACCGTTGTTAAGGAATTTTCATCGGGAATTATATGGTTAAATTATTTTGTGCTCACTAGAATTAGAAGACCGCAATGTTATATGGTAGGGAATTTTGTGCCGCTAAAGTCCAACATATTCACAGGATGGGTATTGTAGATGAGAGTGGTTAGATGTATGTGTGAATATGCAAGTATCGCACATTGAGGATAAAACGAGAAAAGGGTGAAGATGGTATGGTCATGTCCTACGTCGGCTTACAGATGCACCGCTCCCTAGGAATGAACCTTTAGTTTGCGAATTTATTAAAAGGGAACAAGGTAGGCCTAACATTACATGGAAGGAAATTATCTCAAAAGAGCTGCAATTCATCGGAATCAATGCGGATTAGCTAGAAATAAAGCGTAATGGAAGAAAAAGATCCATGTAGGTGATATATACTAGTTGAGGTTTTAGTCTTGTTAGTACGTTTGTATTGAACATATGTTTTTTTAGGAGTATTTTGACCTTATCGTAGATTTATATGCCAGTGAAAATATAGAAAACTTTTACTACTACTACTACTACTACTATTATTTATAAATATATTTTGCTAATTTTTCACTATTATGTTTATTTGGCAAAATAAATAAACAAACACTTAAAGTTGGTCCCAAATGTCACTTGAATACTCCAACTTATCCAATGGCATCTAGGATTAGATTATTTTATGTGGGCCCCATACTACATTTTTCTTTTTTGCCCACAATATTTCCACCTCATCAAAATTTCATCTCCTCCAACAATCTTTCTCACAACACTACTCCACCACCTTCTGCCGTAAATCTACCACCTCTATTTCAATCTTGACAAAATGAATCAATAGCGACTACAATGCCATAACAATTCGTTGAGAACCATAGCATCATAACCCAAAAGCATAGGACAAAATGATAGAGGAAGCACACCGAAATGGTGGCGATGAGGCAAAGCAAAAAACGGAGCACCAACAGCTATACACCATTCACTGACGACATTGCTTCCATCTCCGGTTGACACATATTGGAGAAATTGAAGCAGATTGACTCAAATCTAGTCTTCTGAAAATTACATATGTACAAGTAATCTGCATCATGCTTTCAGAATCGGGCTTGAATTTTTTTTTTATGGTGATTCGACTTCCGATTTTGAGCTAGATTACTCGCTCATCATCTTTTGGCTATTGCCTTCATAGTGTTGGGGCTAGAATTTAAAAATGGTAGAAAACGAAGATAAATCAAATGGGAGAAAATGCAGATGGGGACGGAGGGGTTTTGTTCTGGCAAGATGAACTTGGGGGTAGGGGAGTGGAGTTTGTTTTTGAAAGATTTTTTTTGTTATATAGTTATTGCAAATTCTTTTTTATGATATGTGGCGATTTTTTTAAAATGGCACGTGTCATCATGCCATTTGGTCATTTGACACGCCACCCACGACGGGCCTTCACGTGTGGGTTTTGACGGATTTAGGTGTCCACGAGATACACTGAGGGCAAGTTGAGGTGTCTAGATAATTATTGGGTAAGTTGAAGTGTTCAACTGGTAGTTGGGGCTAACTTTAAGTGTCTGTTTATGTATTTAATCTTTTTATTTTGTTTGATAATGACATGATTTAAACTTAAATGGGGTACATGGTCAGTGATGATTTATATAACCCACCCAACTTGTTTGGGACTGCGTCATAGTTGTTGTTATAGTAAAATTAGTATAAAATATAGAGATCGAGGGGAAAATCAATAGGGTACACGAGAAGTTGACTGCTCATAATCACTCTCCTTGTTAAATTTATAAGATATACTCCATCCGTTTCAATTTATGTGAACCTATTTATTTTTTAGTCCGTGCCAAAAAGAATGACTTCTTTCCCTATTTGGAAATAATTTACCTTTATAGCCACACAAAATATATGTGCTTCATTTTACACCACAAATTCAAAAGTCTTCTCTCTTTTCTTAAACTCCGTGCCCAATCAAATGAGTTCACATAAATTGAAACGGAGGGAGTACTTCTTTTGAGACATTGCAAAATGTTTAACATAATAAGGTGCAGTTTCTGATACAGTCAAGGATTCAAATCCTTCGAGAATATTGAACTTGGACTGATGTCCAAGGTTTTTTCTAGAACAATTTTTAGCACTATCTTCCACAATTTCTCACATGATAGGTGGGTTGCTCTCTTAAGCCTAATCATATTAAACTAATAGGTGTCCTAGGGACCTATTAGCAAGTTAATATTTATCATTTACTCCTTGCAATACTAGGGTAACTTGAAAGTAGAAGAAACAACACCCGGTGTGGCGACAGGGATGATCTTGTCTCTTCGTGAGAGGTATGGTAATTTGACCCTTGTTCCATATTTGTAAACTTTTTTTTGGATTTAGTTGCTTATGTTTTGCCACTTTCTCACTGTCTTTTGTGCTTTGACACTGCAGTCTTCAGGACTGTAAGGACACCCTTGCATCATGTCAGGTGTGTATCATTTTAGATTTTGTTTTTTGTTTTCCATGGTTATATTCAAAACGACCTATCATCCTTTGATTTCAACATTGCATATTGATGCCATGTGATCTTTTTTTCCTTATTTATTATCAGAGCCTAGAAATCTAGATATTTTTTCCCGCTTGTAGTATGTTGGATTATCATACTTTATCTCAATTAATATTGAAAATATAGGATTTTAATTAGCTTAGAAGTAAATCTTCACTGTTCCTTGAGCCGATGATTTATCAGCAACAACCTCTCTATCTCTATAAGGTAGGGGTAAGGTCAGCGTACACTCTACCCTCCACAAACCCCATTTATGGGATTACACTGGGTTTGTTGTTGTAGTTAGCTTAGAAGTAAGCGCATATAGTGCCTTTCATGGGAAGTTGTTTTGTTCTTTCTCTGATACTTTACTCAATTCGTTCTTAAATTCATTTTAGATGCTTTCATAGTACAGGGTAAGATCTCTTTCTTCTTTTGCCTCCTAGATAATAATATGCTTTAACAAACATGTTTACCTTGATAGTGAATATTTATGCACGGACTCTCCAAAATGCTGCCAAACCCGTATCCGGTCCTCCAAAACACTACATTTGGAGGATCCGACATGCCCCCGACGACATTTTTGGAGAGTCCAAGCCGCATAATTTGTGATAATTTACTTACAACCTGTCTTTTCATCAGCATAAATAGTTCTTCCCTCTCCAGCCTGCTCTTTTGATTTGAACTCTGCCACTCATACATCCTTAAAATATCCTGAGGGGCTAAGATTTCTAATTTCACAGTTTTCATATTCTTCTTTTGGTGTTCCTGTGCCTTCCAAGATTCTTATGCTAACACTAATTTGTTCAAGCTTTGTCTGGGGACTTTTTGGAACCGCAGCACACTTAATGGAGCCTGAATTATGCTGTTGAATGACCAAATTTCTGATTGAAATGGCTTAAATTAATTACTGACTCGACTGTTTATGTTTGTTTCAGACAGAACTTGAAGCTGCAAAATCTGAAATACAAAAGTGGCGGTCTGCGTTTGAAAAAGGAGTCTTTCATCCACCTGGCATGACACCTAGTATGTCCTTTTCAGCATCGTTGTACTGTGACTTATAATCCTGTTTCTCTTCTTCTGGTCTTTCTTTTTTACATCTTTGTGTTTGCCCAGTTGCTGCTGTTTGTTTGACTCATACATGGAAGAAAAATTACATCTTTAATTCCCTCTGTCCCATTTGATGTGTGATATGGTTTTGAAAGGGTAGTTTGATTCGGTACGAAGTTTAATGCAAAAAAAAAAAAGATTTTTGAAACTTGTGATCTTAAAAGTTTAAGGGGTAAAAACTTTATGGGGACATGACATTTGTGTAGTTGTAAAAACTTCTCATTAAGGATAAAATGGGTAAAATAAAGAGTTTAAAGTTGCATTATTTCTAATAGTAAAAATGTGTTATTCTTTTTGGAATGAACTAAGGTCAATTGGTTTTTTGGCTCTTTACAAACTTGTTTTTAGTTTTATGACCCTACCTCCTTTTTACACATGAGAGATTTACTTTTACACGTAAGAGATATGTCTTTTACACATAAGATCTACAAAGGTCATTTTCTTAAATTCAAAATTGTAAAGGGGCATGATGTACCAATGATACTAAAAAAATATGTCATTTAAATTGAAATAGGAGAGTAAGATATTTTTTATGTTGCGTCAGTTTTTTTTGTTTTTTGTATGATGGAGGTGTTCATGCTAGCTTGTGTTATTTCACTAGGTAATTGCATAACCAGGGGCGGAGCTACGGTAGATGGTGCGGGTTCGGGCAAACACAGTTTCTTTTTACGAGACTCTATATTTGTATTGAAAAATTTACTCTTTATATATAAATATATTTTGCCGAACCCAGTAATAAAAGGGGACTGGGTTTAATGGTAAGAGTTCTGGGTTCGCTTAGAGAACACGTGGGTTCGAATCCCGCTGAAAGCAGCTAGCTATTTTCTTGTGTTTTACTTTTTTTCTTTTTAAGAAAGCACAAATTAAACGACGTCGTGTGTTTCTTCTAATATTCTCAACTTCCAAATAAAAAAAGTTGGGGTTCTGTCGAGAGATTTAAGAACCCTAGATGAAAAAAGGCGCACCAACTCCTTCCTCTCCAGTAACAAAATACGATTTTCCATCGTTAAAGGAGTTTCTTACTCAACTGAAAACCAATAACTTATCTCCATGAAAGCTGTCTCAAACTCTAGCTCCAAAACACCCCAAACTTCAGCTAAAAAACTCCATTAAACTCCCACAAAAATCAGCAAAAGTCAGCTCCCAAAATCCCCTCTTTACACCGATAATGGGAGAGGAGTGGTTGTGAGGAAAGCTGGGTTGAACTTATGAGAGAGGAAAGCGAAAGCAGAGAAAATGTTTGGGTTAATGGATGGGTTCTTGAAGAATGATGCAGTTAGTTTACAAAAAGATATTCTTGATCATGTTGAATTTACTGTTGCTCGATCAAGATTCAATTTTGATGATTTTGAAGCTTACCAGGTACTCCCATTTCTCGATTTATTTGATGTTTGTTCAAAAGTGTAAAAATTGCATAGCATATTCATTTTTGGCATTTGGGTCTCGTTTAACTACATCATCCCTTACTCTTGATTTGCTTAATTATTGGAATAGTCATGTTTCACTTATTGCTAGATTTATGCCCTTACTAAGAAAAACACTTTCATATGTCTACAATAGAGCTATAGTAGAAGAAAACCCAGTGACATTTTCCGAGACCCTGTATTTGTAATTTAGAACCAATACGCTTAAAGTCCTAGCTCCGCCTCTGTGCATAACTGTGCCCACTTGATCACTAATCATACCATTAAGTACTGCTAGAAACTATATGATTGATAGTTGTCGGCTACTCTTAGGGGTCGTTTGGTATGAGGTATAAGAAGGTATAAGGGTGGTATAAAAATTTAATACCACCTTAATACTCTGTTTGGTTAGCAAATCGGGTATAAGTTATCCCGGTGTTAAATTTAACACTGGGATAACTTATACCTTATAGAAGGTGGGGTAATTAGCACCGGTATAACTTATACCTTCTTCTTAGAAATTATTCAATTGTCATTCTTAATACAACATACCAAACAATGGATAAACAACAATCCCAGCACAAGTAATCCCAGCATAACTTATCCCAATATAACTTATACCGGCATAACTTATATCAGTATAAATCATATTCCAACCAAACGACCCCTTAATCATTCTTTACTTAACTACAGAGTTTTGTATGTTGTAGTGTTCGAACTCGTAATGTACATCTAATGCATATATCACGTGTTGCGCTTTTATTACCGGATTAAAGCATTTGGAGTTGGATAGAAATTTAGGCTGGCATGAATCTATTAACATTTTGCGGGCACATAAAAAAGACCTAATGAAAAATAAGCATCGTTTCGCTATGACCATTACTTATTTTTTTGTCATTTTAGGCTATAAAATAGGAATTCAGGACGATTTCTAGATTTTTTTGCCATCAGCATGAAAGCGACTGTCTTCGAATATATTCAAATTTTGCGCGCCATATAAAACGACCTAACGAACAATAGTCATATCTTAACCGTTTCTCGCTTTTTGGCGTTTTAGGGTCATAAAACAAGAATTCAAGATCATCCCCGAATTTTCGTGGGCTATAGTCCATGCCATCTGCATGAATTCGGACGACCAGCTCCGAATCTCCTAAAATTTTGCGGGTCCAACAAAAACTACCTAATGAATAATAGTCAACGTTTTGCCATGACAGTTCCTCATTTTTTGACGTTTTACGGCCATAAAAGAGGAATTTAGGACGATTCCCGGATTTTGATATGCTATAATGACCGGCCCCAATTCTCATAAAATTTTACGGCCCCATAAAAAATGATCTAGTGAACAATTGTCTTCGCTTTGCTATGACTGTTCCTTATTTTTTGGCATTTTAGGGCCATAAAATAAGAGTTCAGGACGATTCTCGACTTTGCTTGTGCTACCATCTGCACGAATTAGGGCGACCCCGAAACTCCTAAAATTTTACTTCCCCATAAAAAATGACCTAATGAATACTAATCATCATTTTACAATGACCATTTCTTATTTTTGGCTTTTTAGAGCCATAAAACAACAATTTAGGACGATTCCCAAACTTTTATGTGCTATAGTCCACACCATCTGTAAGAATTCGAGCGACCAGCTCCGTGTCACAACCCAAACCGAAGGGCCGCGACGGGCACCCGGTGCCTTACTCAACCGAGTACCAATGTAACATATCTTTCTTATCATATTAGCATGAGTAAAATATCTAGAACCCCCATCATGAGATAATAAGAATAAAACATAAGGGAATACTCTACATATGACGACCCAACATGATATACAAATGTATACATGTGACGTACGGGCCTATAAGGCCGACATGACCATGTGTAAACTCAACACATAGGCCAACAAGGCCATACAAGTATCCATAAACCTGACATCTGTCTACAAGCCTCTAAGAGTAGATAAAATCATAAAGGTTGGGACAGGGCCTCGCCATATTAATCAATACATATCCAAAGTATACTAACCAAATAGGCAACTCCGGAGCAAGTGGAGTGCACCAACACCTCCGCTGAGCTGAGAGCCTATTAGGAGGAATGTCAACCTATCAATTGGGACCTGCGGGCATGAAACGCAGCGTCCTCAGGCAAAATGGACGTCAGTACAAATAAAGTACCGAGTATGTAAGGCAGAAAAGCATAAACACAAACAGTAATATAAAGAGAGATAGATGAGATACAACCTGGAACATATGCGTGCCTCTGCGGGCTACTGACATGAAATGCATAATATATATATATACATAAACTTTTAAAAGCATACGCCTCTGTAGGCATCATCATCATCATCATATCGTACCCGGCCTCAAAGAGGACTCGGTAAAAACGTACCCGACTATCATAATGCTCGGTAGAATCGTACCCGACCACGTAGAGCTCGGTAAATCCAGCTGATCAGTGCTTGCACAATAAGTGTCGTACCCGACCTACTATAACGTGGCTCGGTAGAGCAAAATAGATACTATATATAATGCATGTTAGACTCATGGAATCACGTTCTAAACCTTTTAGAGTGACTTAAGGTCGTTGCACCTTCGATTAACATTATGGACATCATACCATCAATATGAGCTTCTATAGGATTCAAGGATCATAAATACTTGCTTAAAATAACTTTATAAGAAAAGAACAACATGGGCAACCTTAGTTTCTAGGAGTAGATCCGTTATGAAATAACGTATTCATTTCACTTTAGATCATGCCAAAAGAAAGAAAGGAATAACTTAACATACCTTAACCATGGTGAGTCCTTAATATCTCCCAAGAATCTCATCAAAACTCAACTCAATCTACCATTGCATAAGGGGATTCAAAATCAGTATTGAATAAAGGCTAAGTCTGCAACTTAAACTTGTAGTGTGTTTTTATAAATTCGGGCAGCATCTCCCCTGTAACAAGAGCCTACTCCAATACCATATACCAACAAAAATTACCAGAGAAATCCAGAAATACATAATTATGAATAACAAGATACATAAAATAACAACAAGTCATAACTATTTGACGACGAGCGACAAGCTCCAATTGGAATGCGTATACCCCATATTATCCCTTATAGACTTTTTACTTTGACTTAATAGTATCATTAACATGATAATGAAGTCATTCATTAATAATTCCAGCCTTATACCATATATCAATAACCAAGAAAACGATCCACAACTCCAATTATTCTTAATTAGCTACTTTATTCACTAGTTCATGTCTAGTTCATCCATTTAACTTAACCAATGCCAAGATAACCTTAAGAACATGTAGGAACACAATATAATTAACACATACAGTAGATGCAAGTCGAAATCCATGTTGTATTTAGCTTACAATAGCCTAATACACCCCGATCAATTTATATCCAAAACGACGACTATAATAGTGTCAAACATAATGACTAATCCATGTTTTTGCATTTATGTGGTGTTTCTCCACACTATGTATCTTCCAAAAACTCCATTTAATAGCAACAAAATAGACAACCCAAAAGCTACACGAAACAACCCAAAAACAGTCTATTACAAGTCAAATAACTCGAACTTGCGGCTTCCGATCACCGTCCCGTGAGTTCTAACTATTATGAAATCAATTAATCAACCTTCCTTGATATTTAAGAGCTTAAAATCAGAAATTAAGAATTTTCGTAACTATTAAATACCTTCCAAAACTCAAACTATAAAGAAAAAGAGAGGTGATATAGTGATACTTACGTCGCAAGGATCATTTTAATGTTATCGCTACTTGATTTCGTGCCTTGGATGATAATATTATTGGAAATACTTGTGGGGAGATTGAGGGTGAGTTTGGGGGTGTTATTTGATCGAGGCCTCTGGAATAATGGAGAAGGAGACGAGATTGGGATGTAAATATCCCGTTTTTCCAAAAGTCAAAAAGGTGCCATTTGGCACCCTCGCATAGGTCCTCCTTCAGACGCTGTCATCTTTTTATCCGGATATCGTATGAATGAACGGTTAAAAGTTTTAGAAACTACATTCCAAGACCTTCAATTTGATATATAATATGCCCCAAAAAGACCATATATAGCTCATGAAATTTATTTCTCAAAAAACTCAATTACAAGGCAAATCCTTAGTCGGTTTTTCCGCAACTTAAATCCGATTTTTCTCAAACTTTATATTTCATAACCAAACATCATATATAGTTATATCATGGCTTTAAACACATTTAAATAATGATTAACAAGTCTCATATTCACCTTAACTTACTTAACACTTCGGCAAACCTTTCTTCTCCTTGTAGAAAGACTTCATCCTTTTTGAGCTTACATTAGATAATCCTATAATGATAGTAACGTCTGAAGTACGTGGTGTAACAACATGTACCCTTATAACTATTTATCCTTGCATAATAAATCTCAAAGGCTTGCTAAAAAAAATGGGACGTAACATCATTAAATCACTTTATATATTTTCCAAGAGGATCTCATTTCTGAGCTTACATCAACGGACTTACGACGTAAATTTCATGTACAAAAATATGGGTTGTAATACTCGAATCTCCTAAAATTTTATGAGCTCATAAAAAACGATCTAATGAACAATAGTGATTGCTTCGCCATGATTGTTCCTCTTTTGAATTAGCATTTTAGTGCCATAAAAAGGAATTCCATACGATTTTTAAATTTTTGTGTGCTATAATCCATGCTATCTATATGAATTTGGGAGATCGGAACCGAATCGCTTAAAATTTTTCGGGCCCATAAAAATGATCTAATTAAAAATAGTCATCGCTTCCCTATGACCATTCCTCATTTTGTATCGTTTTAGGACCAAAAATAGGAATTAAAGACAATTTCCAGATTTTCGTGTGATGTAATCCACGCCATCTCCATGAATTCTGGTGACCGGCTATGAATCTCCTAAAGTTTGTGGACCCATAAAAATAACCTAAGAAACAATAGGCATCGCTTCGCCATGACTAGGGGTGTTCACGGTTCAGTTTGGATCGGTTTTTCCCTAAAAAGAAACCAAACCAAGTAAGTTAGTTTTTCAAATATTAGAACCAAACCAAACTAATTAAGTCGGTTTTTTCTCGATTCGGTTTATGTCGGGTTTTGTCGGTTTTTTCAGTTATTTATCGGATTTTTCTTAAATATAAGACATACATTACCAAATACATATTTCGGCGACCATATTTTCAACGTAACACTATCAAATCAATTGCCCTTTGAGAAATCAATTATTTACTAAAATATATTAATGATAATTGAATCAAATAGTGATGAATAATTTAAGGACTCAATTAAAAATATTTTTTTTTAAACATGAAATGGATTCTTACACTTAACAAAAGAAAACTACCGATCAAACTAGAATATAAAGATAAAGAATTGTACTAAAAGTGCAAACGATTAACGTTCACCATAAAATTTTTAAAATTTTGTATAAAAATATACATATATATAGGTGTAGTAATAAATTTGAAATAGCTACTCCTATAGTCGGTTTGGTTCGGGTTTTTCGGTTATTTTCTGATTAAAACCGAAACCAAACCAAATTTGATCAATTTTTAAAATTCAAAACCTAAACCAAACCAAACCAAAAAGATTCGGATTTTTTGGTCGGTTTGGTTTGGTTCGGTTTTTCGGGTTTTTATGAACACCCCTAGCCATGACGGTTCCTCGTGTTTTGGAATTTTAGAGCCATAAAATAGGAATTCCGCACAATCCACAAATTTTCGTGTGCTATAGTCCATGCCATCTGCATGCATCCGGGTGACAGACAAAAAACGATTCTATGCACAGACGTGAAAGCTCTATCAATAGAAAGGATAGAAAGCGGAAAAACGAATTGATTGACATAAGGAACAATAATCATCATTTCTCCATGCTCGTTCTTCGTTTTTTGGCGTTTAGGAGTCATAAAATAGAATCTCTAGATTTTTATGTGTGAGCCCACGTCATCTGCATGCATTCGGCGATCGGACCCGAATCACCTAAAATTTTTCCAATCCATAAAAAATGACCTAAGGAACAATACACATTGCTTCTCCTTGACCGTTCCTCATTTTTTGGCATTTTAGGGCCATAAAATAGGAATTTTGCACGATCCTTAGATTTTCGTGTGCTATAGACCACGCCATCAACATGCATCCGGGCGACCGAACCTCAATTGCCTAAAATTTTGCTGATCCATCAAAAACAACCGTAGGAACAATAGTCATCGCTTCACCATGACCGTTCCTCATTTTTTGAAATTTTAGGGCCATAAAATAGGAATTTTGCACGATCCCCATATTTTCGTGTACTATATAGCCCACGCCATCTTCATACATCAGAGCGACCAATCCCGAATCGCCTAAAATTTTGCCGGCCCATAAAAAACGACCTAACAATAGTAGCATCTCTTCGCCATGACCAGTCCTTTTTTTTTTTTTTTTGCGTTTTAGGGTCACAAAACAAGAATTCCGCACGATCCCCATATTTTCGTGTGCTACAGCTCATGCAGAAGGCATGAGCTATAGCACACGAAAATATGAAAATCAGGAGGAATTCTAGTTTTATGGCCTTAAAACACCGAAAACCGAGTAGCAGTCATGGCGAGACAGTGACTATTGTTCATTTGGTCGTTTTTGATGGTCCGACAAAATTTTTAGGCGGTACGAGTCTGGTAGCCCGGGTCCATGCAGAAGGCGTGGACTATAACACATAAAAATCTAGGATCAGGCGGAATTTTAGTCTGACATTTTAGGGACAAAAATAAGTAACGGGCATAGAGAGGCAGTGGATATTGTTCCTTAGGTCGTTTTTGATGGTGCGATAAAATTTTAGGCGATCCGGGTCCAGTGGCCGGGCACATGAAAAAGGCGTAGGTTATAACAGACGAAAATTCGAGAATCGGGCGGAATTCAAGTTTTATGGCTCTAAAACGCCAAGAAACGACTAACGGTCATGGCGAGACGATGACTATTATTCCTTAGGTTGTTTGTGATGGTTGGCAAAATTTTAGGTGGTCCAGGTCCGGTGGCCCGGGGCCATGGAGAAGGCATGGGCAGTGTGAGCATGTGATTTTCCTCTATATGAATTACCCCTATAAATCCAAGAAAATAGATTTTCTCAAATTATTTGCCATTTTATATGAATTTTGTAGGATTTTATTAATTATTTATATTTTTGTGCACGTTTAATTTTTATTAAAATCATGAAAAATGCTAGAAAAAGCCAGGCATTACATTTAGGTTTTATTTTTATATTAAGGATTAATTAGTTAATTATTTGTTTTATTAAAAATGAAAATCACAAAAAGTTGGCCCATTTTACATTTTTACCTTTTAATTTTTAGATTATTGATTTCTCTTTTAATTTAGGATTAAGTAATTTTTATAATTTTTATAATCACGTAATTGATTAGTTTTACAATTTAGATTGATTTAGGAATTTAATTAAGAAAAAGAAAGAAAAAGAAAAAGAAAAAGGAAATAAGGGTTTAATTGAAGAGAGGGGTTCTTAAATTTGAAATTGGTTTAATTTTACACCAAACCAGCCCAATTTTTCGAAACACATCCCAAACCCAGGCTCAAAACCCCTTACCTGGTCCGTCTCCTTATCGTCCAAAACGACACCGTTTGATCCCTATCCAATCCCAGCCTTTGGATCATTTTGATCCAACGGCTCGCAACTGACCACTCCCTAAACATAAAAGTATCGGAACATCCCCAAAACCCTAAAGACCCTCTCATTTCCGTCTCCAAACTTTCTCAAAATAAAATCCTAGCCGCCCTTATAACCCTGCTGTCTCTGCCGTGGTCCACCGACCGAAAATCACCTCACGATGGCGGACGACCTCCAAACACCACCAAATCAACACCCTGTAATCCCCGTCCTCTCCTCATTTTGAATCCTCAAATGGTTCCCTTCGAATCCCTACCAAAAGCTTCGAATCTTAGATCGAAATTCGTAACCTCAAAACCCTAAGTCACCCAAATGCAACCAAATTCACACCATGCAATCCCCCATTCCTCCTCCTCCCAACTATACTCATGGTTCCCCTCGAATCACCCCCAATCTTGTCGAATTTTAAATCTAAGATTCCGGAAAAAACCCTAAAATTTTTTTCTTTCTTCTTTTCTTGATCAGTGTTTGGTCAAATGAACCCAAAACATCCATTAGTCGACTCTTCTTGTTAAGAACAGTCGATTAATGGTAGTTCAGCTTCATTTTTGCCTTATGAAGTTTGGCCGAGTTCATAATAGGATCCAATTTGTAACCAAACTTAGGTAATTTCCTTTTCTGTTTATTTTACCTTGTTTTAATTGTTTTGTTTTATGTTAATTGTTTCCTTTAGCCGCATGTTTTAGGATTTTAATTTTAGATTTTATTTTCTTTATTCACAACTATTTAGTTGATTATTTATTTCTGTTTAGTAAATTAATTGAAGCATGCCTGAATTCATTATTCAATTGCATGAGTTAGGATAATCAGATTTCACTAATCTTTCATGTTAGGTCCAGATTTTGTTTAAAGTCCTTTTAGTCTACCTTTGCAATTCTGTTTTCGTTTAATTATGGATGCATTAGACGTGTGAAGTCAGTATTGATTAGTTTCAATTAGATTAATGCTTTTTAGGTCATTCTCAGGTTCGAAATTACATTATTATCTTTCTATTTGCCCTCTTAATTGGGATTCTGATCTCTTAAATGGTTTTTGTCCTGAATTTGTACACCATTAGGATGTATAAGAACCTAAGTAAATTAAAAGGAACTTAGGACAATTTTTTAGAAAATATCTAGGAAGAGAAGTTTCTAGAAAGTGTACAACTGTCCTAGTTGTTGTAAAAAATGCTGAAAAATAGGATAAAAGAGGCAGCTGTACCAGGGATATGAAAGAAGGACAGTACTATTTTCAGCTATAGGATAAGGGATATTCCTAAAGAATACCTATCCTAGGCAGCTTATATATAGATACTATTTCTAAAAAACAAATCAGATTTTGGAACCCTAAGAAATACACTCTAAAAAGTTCAGATGTCTTACTTTTCCTTTGATTTTAGCAAACTTGAACAACTTCTTTGAGGATTTTTGGTTTCTTTTTATTTAAATCAAAAAATGGTTTGAAGCTAAAATTTCTCTTCTGGGATCTATTTGGCTGCTGTTCATTGCTGTGTTTTTAAAGCTTGGTTGAGCTCCAGATCTGTTTATTTGACCTCTCATTTTGGTCTTCTGCTGTTTTTCTTTTCTTTTCTGCACTTAGGTATGTTCCTTTTATCTTCTGTAATCACTTGTTTGGAATAGCTGAATGTAAAGCTTTTGGTTTTTAAATGTTTTTTTTTCTCATTTTCAGTTTGTTTGTTCTTTATGTCCATGATTCCTTTAAATGTGTTAATGTATTACTTCACTAGTATGTTTTGAGTATTTTTACTTAGCCTAGTTTTTGTGTGAATAAATACAAAAATCGGCTTTAAAGTGCAGTAGGTAGTTTGTACTTAATGATTTAATAAGGCCCAGAAGGTTATTTGGTTGGTTTGATCACAAGTTATTCAAACCCATCCAATGAACAGGCTAAACAATGAAGTTGGTTCATGTTGACTCTGTAGATGTATTGGAGCAAGGCAGTATACCAGAAGTATATGTTTTTCTCTTCAAATTTTAGTCAGAACTGTAAAGCTATTTCCATGCTCACAGAATTATTTTATGTAATAAACCAATTTGAGTTTTTGTTTTAGCATAAGTTTCTTCCTATTCAATGTATTAAGGCCTGTTTTTGATATTCGAATTGGATGAATATATCGTTTGTAAAAAAGGGGTCTGTTAAGTGTAATGTATGTATTGGGCCAGGTAAACACTCAGGACCATATTTGTGGGGTTCAATTATATATTGAGCCTTTGAGTTCCGATGGTAGAACTCATGTAGCAGGCTGTTTGGCCTGGGCTTTAAGCCCAATAAGTTTAAATCAGTTATAAGGTTCCACATGAGAATTATAGTATAAATATATGCCTTTTTTTCTTTTCTACAAATCAGAATAGTATAATCAATCTTCAAAGCTTGAATTGCATCTTGATATTTTGGGTTCTGATTTTTCATTTCAAAAGTGAAGTGGATTACAATTGTTACAATCACGCATTATGTGAGCTTGAGCTCAAAAAATAAAGGTAGTTAGGCCTAGCCAGTAAATAGCTATAACTAGGCCCGCCTAATAATCCAAATATGGGCCAGACTTGGCTTAAAATCGGATACAGCGAGGATCCTTGAGTTCCTCATTTGGGCTAAAACCTGAGGCCCAAAGTATTTTGAGACATCGATTGATTCCTAACCAAATAACCTAATAGGCTACTATTGGCCCAACTCCCTTAATCCAAAATAATTAGAGGCCCAATACCTATACCCCAAAGCATGTATATAATCAATAGCTTGACATTAATTTCAAATTAGTTGTACGTAAGAATATTCTTCTATTACTTTAATTATGCAATTTTTTCTAAAAATTGAGGCGTGCCATATATCTTTGAATCCTTTATGCCCTCATATTAGTATTACAACTTAGTTATTAAATAATCATAAATACTTGTAGTTTGCTTTAGGCTCGACTAAGACTATTATTGTGATTGTGTATACGTTCGCGTAATATAATTGCGAATTTGATTCTAAAAATAAATCGAGGTATGCGTTCGCGCAACCTCAACCAAACTTTCTTAATAAGTAATAAAACGTGATTAATTGTGGACACGTACGCGTGACATGATTTTTGATGCGCCAAAAGAAATGAGTACACATACGCGTGACTCAATTCTTTAATTACGAATAAATCAAGTGGTTAAAAGCGGTAAAAAGATGAATGCACATAGGTTCTAAAGTTAGTAATTAGACAACTTAAGCCAGATATAAATTTCTAAGCGACCGTGCTAGAACCACGGAACCCGGGAATGCCTAACACCTTCTCTCAGGTTAACATGATTCCTTATCTAGAATTTCTTGTTCGCAGACTTTTAAATAAAGTCGAAAATTTCCTCGATTTGGGATTTAAAAATAAACCGATGACTTGGAACACCAAAAATAAATTATTCCAAATGGCGACTCTGGAAAATTAAATAAAATAATCCCATTTCGAATAATTTTACTTTAAGTGGAAAAACTCCCTTATATCCCCCTCAGGTGGTTAAAAAGGAGGTTTGGCAGCTCTGGAGACTTTGCTGGAGATTGAACCCAGAATCGCTGGTTCAGGATTCAAGATTTCAAGCTTCTTAATGTGATTTTTATTTGGCTTTATTTATTATTGATATTACTGTACTTTTGTGGACCTAATGTGCTAATTACCATTTATTTACCGCTTTGATATTAGTTGAACTGTATTTAAATGTCTTCTCACGCCTCCCTTCTGTGTCTTCTAAAAAACGGTGCTCACGTTCGGCCCACTTTTCTGTTAGAAGTTATACCAAATAGAACGAGGCTGGGCCAGCAGACTTTCGTGCTCCCGGTACGTTGCCCCCTCTTCGGCTCGAGTTTGTTAGCTCGGGTAAGCCAGGTCTAGAACACAACCCCAGGTTTAAACTTAGAATAACATAACCCTGTGCCGGATCACTAGTAGGAACATTTATTTGCATCACGTGCATTTGACCTTGGGGACTCAACACAGGAGTTGGGTCCGCCTAGGACAGGTGTACCCAAAATAAAAGACCATCCTAATGTATCCTACGTGCTATATGAATATTTATTTGTTTCGTCTTGCATGTTGACCGGCTAGGAAAAGGAAATCAAGAGAAAAACTAAGAGTGAGGTAGGATAGAGTATTCACCCGGTTTTGAAAATTTCGCTATTAAAAAAATGCCTCAAAACTTTGCCAAAATTTTTGAAAAAAAAGAGAAGAAAGGAAAATGTATTCCAAGAAAAAAGAGAGTGAGTCAAATATCATGTTTTTTCCAATTATGTCAAAATTGACCAAACTACGCAGGTCTGATTCTCACCGGATATGGGATACGTAGGCAACCTACATAAGGTTCGGCCTCATTTTTTACAAAAAAAAAAAATAATCGAATAAAATGTAGTTTAGGGCTTTGGTAAAAAGAATAAGCCGACCCAGCTTCAGTTGTGTCTTAAGTCGTTTTTGCCGGGATAGCCTTAGATTATCTTTCAATTGTCGAAAGACTATTTTTCGTGAAGAACGAGAAAGTCTGTCAGTAAGATGTCTTTTTCCATAAAATACTTTCCCCCGGCCTCAAAATTTGTTTGGAGTTGTGAAGGGGCCGCGTTTACAAAAATAACCATTTTGCTAAAATAACATAGAGGGGTCATTGTCCATTGATTTTTTTTAGAAATTGAAAACTTGTTTTGCAAAAGAGTCCACAAGAGTCAACCCTAACCTTAATCCTCCACAGGTACAAATGAATACTGTCCAGAACCCGTCATAATTGGTCATAGAATAGGCTAAGCTGCAGCTTCGCATGTGGTGGAATGATTTAGATAAAGATGGTGAGGATTGGGTAAGAGAGCAGTTGGGTGCCCTTATAGACATCATGCAAATTGAACCCTAGGAGGATCTAATCAAAGCTTTGGTGACCTTTTGGGATCCCGTTCACAACGTGTTCCGTTTCTCGAATTTCGAGCTTACCCCTACTCTGGAGGAAATGGCTGGCTATATTGACTTTGGCCAGGACTTAAGGAAACAACAACTTATATTCCCAAGGGCTCAATCCGTGCACAAGTTTTTCGATCTTCTGAATATTAGTAAGCAAATGAAAATGACCATATAAGCAAAGGATGTTGTTCTTTCTACTTCTTGTACTTCAGGTTCGGGCACTCACCTGGGTTTGAAACGCATGAAAAGGGATTAAGCAACAAACAAGATAAGAGCACCTGGAAAATTCATAGTCAATTCTCTTTCATTGTGGCATTTTTGGGAATCATGGTCTTTCTGAATGCAGAAGGGACAATAGACACACGTATGGCCAGAATTGCACAGATCCTCACTACTAAAAAAGATCACACGCTTGTTCTTTTAGTGTTGGTAGACATTTATCGAGCATTAACCTTGTGTAAATCCGGGGCTCAATTCTTTAAAGGTTGTAATGTCCTTCTTCAAATGTGGTTGATTGAGCATCTCCGCCGCCACCCCAAGTTCATGAATTATGGTTCGAGAGGGAACAACTTCATCAAGAGTTATGAGGAAAGGGTGAAAGATTACAATTCTCCAGAAGGGTTTGAGGCTTGGGGCTCCCACTTAAGGACTCTAAAGGCAAGTCAAATTGAATGGACTCTAGGATGGTTCCCGGTAACGGAAGTCATATACATGACGGCTTCGAATGGTTACTTGATGATGATGGGTCTAAGGAGTATCCAACCATATGAACCGCAAAGAGTTCTAAGGCATCTGGGAAGATATCAGGTGGTACCCGAAGATACCGATTTGAGTACTCAAGTCATTGAGCTACACCCAGAAGCAACACTACTTGAGGCTTTAGTCCAACGAGATTTGAATGGTTGTCGATATCTAAAAAGTGACACCCAGGTACCAAATCTTGCGAGAGAAGAAGTGGATCCAAATTATGTTGTGTGATTTGAGAGAAGGTTTTGTGCGAATGATGAGGCGGAGCCCTAGCCCGATCCTGAAAGGCCCTCCAAAAGACCTCATGTTCAAGCTTTTGATGGTAAAGTCCGGGAAAGGTTGGCCTAGGGAGAGATGGAGAAAAAGTATCAAGCCACCATTCACACTTTGCAAGAATAAATGAGAAACTTCGTATTCAATAATGATCTATATCCGCAAGAGGCTGAAGGTGAATGAAGAAGGCTGGCCCAAGAAAATGAAGCTCTCCGAGCCCAAGTCCGAAAGATGAGAATAGCAGCTGAGAACCCGGGCAGAAGCAGAAAAGATAAAAAGCTCATCTATAGCCTTACGTAGAAAGTACGTGACTATGAGGATGATTTACAAAAAAATTGAGGTTGAGCTAGATAAAGCCCGGACAAAGTTGGCCAGAAATGTAGAAGAACGGGCAACTTTCGCTCGACAGTTGAAGGAAAGATATGACAGAGGGGTCATGGGATGGAAAAAGGAGCTTAATAGCCTTGAGGGTGAATTGACTAAACAAGCCAAGAGCTTCAAAGCCGAGAGAGAACATTGCTACGCTTTGATGGCACAACTAGAGGAAGACCTACAACATTTGCAAGAGCAGAATCATATGGCCACCCAGGTTTAAGAGGCTCGATCTCAGCAAATTGGGCATTTTGTTACAAGAAAAGGGCATCATCAGGGGAAAGGTTAGAAGAATCGTCGACTACATTGTGATGAAGTGCACCGAATGTGAGGACATGACCAGGTCCATGTTCTTCGCCTCAATAATGATCTTTGTTCGCCAGATAATGGACGACCTCTATCATCTTCAGGAAGACATGGCACGTAGGCCCGCGACAAGTCCAACTGGTGTCCATCGAGCAGGATTGGAGGCACTTATGTACTCTTGATTGTTTTCTTTTCGAGTCTATATTTCCTAGAGTCTGTTTTGACCCTATTCTAGTCTTGCAATTCTTAGGTAGGTATGATAGAGTCGTCTGTAATAGAGAAGATTAGGGTTTTTATTTTAATGAAATTTTAAGAAAAACCAAAAATGTTTATTTACTTTTGCATTATCTCTTGAACTACGTGATGATCTGATTCACGTGGCGTCGTGATACGTAAGCAATGCCCATCGGATTCGGTTATGGTTTTAAATAACTCAAATAAAAGATAATGACAAAAAGAAGAAAAACAGAATACAAGAAAAGAGAGAAAACAAAAATAAGAGAGAAACCAAAAAAAGAGGGAAAACAATGATAAGAATAAGAGAGAAAATAGCGAGAAAGTGCAAAAGAGAGCAAAATTTGAAAAGTGCCAAAAGAAAAGAAGGATCGGGAATATAAACAAAAAGCCGGGATGAGACACGCAACCGTTGCAAAACATGTAGAAATACGTTTAACTGTATAGGTGCATCACATCCCCCAACATGTGATTCCTTATGTGTTAATTGCCTCAAACTAACCGGTTTGTTGTGTTTGATAGTGAGATTAGGTTCTGTTAAGGTGGTTGGTTTGTGGTAACCTGGCTGCGCACCCTTACTTTACAAGATCCAAGGGAAGTGTCGAAATATCGTTAGAAAGTCATCTACCAACAATTCCCATCCCAGAGGATAGCCCGATATCGGTTATCCCATCATCAGAGTCAGCGGTTGCTGAAGAGAATATGGCACTGTGCCTCAGCGTGTTGGAAATGTGTGACGCTTGGTCCAATGGTAGAGAGCCGCCTAGTGCAATATCTGGTTTCCTCGAGCTACTTCCTAGAGCAAGTGGAACCTCCAACATCCCAATAAGTTACCCGAACACTCCACTTGGATATCCCACCATCTTGGCCCATTTTGCCGGAATGCCTTCTGAGGTTCGCCCCCAGGCATTGATTTTGGGAGTGGCTTCTAACATATTCACCGCACCACCAACTTCGGCTATGACTCAGCCAACCTTGCCCAGGACAAGCTTTGATCCATCATCCTTCACTTTCCAAGTACCACTTTTTCCATCAGACCCGGTTCATTTCACCACCAATTCTTACCCTCAACAACCTCGGTATGAGTTTACCGCAGGCAAGAGAGAGCTACAAAGAATCCCTAGCAATAGGAAATCACTCGGAAAATGAGAAGCATGGAACAAAGCCTCAATAATAAACAAGGTTTAAGTGTCCAGAAGAGCGTATCCTACGCTGACTTATATATGTTCCTACGTGTTCATTTGCCCATCGGTTTCAAGACTCCCAAGTTCGAAAAGTATGACGGACACGAGGACCCCATAGCCCACCTCACGAGGTATTGCAATCAACTAAGAGAGGCAGGCGGATAAGAGGAACTCCTAATGGCTTATTTCAGAGAGAGTCTAGTCGGCATTGCATCCGAGTGGTATATGGATTAGGACATGTCTCGCTGGCACATATTGGATGATTTGACTAGAGATTTTGTCAGGCAGTTCCAGTACAACATAGACATAGCTCCAGATAGAAATTCTCTGTCTAATCTAAAAAAAAGTCTTCGGAGAGTTTTCGAGAATATGCTGTTAAGTGGCGCGAATAAGCTGCCAGGGTGAAACCCTCTATGGATGAGACCGAGATGGTCAGTGTCTTTCTACAAGCCCAAGAGGCTGAATACTTCCAGAACATGATGTCTGCCATGGGAAAGTCGTTTGTTGAGGCTATCAAGATTGGGGAGATAGTCGAGAATGCTCTGAAAACGGGTCGCATATTGAGCCAATATGCTATAAGAGCTACGTACCAAGCAATCTAGAGTAGGTTAGGGGGTGTAGCAAACCGAAAGAAGAAATAAGAAATAGCCATGGTGGCTTTAAGTCTGAGAAATCCCCATCAACCCCGAGGTTACTTCCTTTCAAACACCCCGCAACATTATTATCCTCACCAGGATGTGGCTTATGCCATGGCTCCTCAGCCTTATGTGGTGATGAATGCCCAGCTATAAGCCCGGCCACAATAATAGTTTAACCAAAACCGAGCTCCACCTCCTAGAAATAACCCTCCTCACCAAGCTCCATATAATCCCCATCCCCCACAAAATAATTTTCCATACAATGCCCATGCCCGCGAGCCGCCCAGAAGAACCAACTTCACGCCCATTAGTGAATCATACTCTAGCCTTTTCCCTAAGCTGGTCCAAATGGGTCTGTTGCAACCCGTACCTCCGAACAGGCAAAACCCAGAGTCACCCTCCTACCGACTCGGTATCAGATGTGCTTATCATTTTGGGGCTGAAGGGCACAACACCGAGGACTGTTGGACTCTCAAAAGGGCGATCGAAAACCTAATAGAGCAAAATAGGGTAATGCTGAAAGATGAAGAGATCCCCAATGTGATTAATAACCCATTGCCGGCTTACAACAACGGGCCAGTTATTGGGATGATTTGTGAAGATAAATAGTTCGACTCAGCTCTGAAAGCCATCATTGCTATCGTCGATGTTGAAAAGAAGCCGAAGGCGGTTGCAAAGCAAGAAAAGGGGGAGAAGAAGAGCAAATCCACTCCTCAAATTGTAGAAAGGACTGTGGAAGCCAAGACAGGGGCGGTACCTCCTAAAGATGCCATTCTTTATATTCTCCGGGTCCCCAGGAAAGGACAATTTGTGTTGAGTCCCCACAAAAGGTTCGAGCTAAAAAAATGTACGTACCAAAGGGGACTTATGTGGCGCGGGGGCCGATAATTTCACCAAGGCTGAATGAGCCCGTGGTTATCAGCCGCGCACCATAGAAGCCCATGAAAGATCCCACTATCGTCCCCTGGAATTATAACAAAGCGGTAGTGACATATAAGGGAAAAGAAATCATGGGGGAAGTGAATGAAACAAACCCTGCTGGGAAGTACCTCAATCTGAAAGAAGTGAACAATGCCAAACAAGCTTCCGCTTAAAAAGCCAGTCAGTGCCGAAGAAGCAGAAGAATTCTTCCAAAAAATGAAAACGGTGGACTACGAGGTAATTGACCAACTCCGGAAGTCTCCCTCTCAGGTCTCGCTCTTGTCTTTACTGATAAGCTCAAATGAATATCAGAAAGTGTTGATAGATATCCTCAATGAAGCATACGTTCCGATTGAAACCACTGTTGAGAAACTAGAAAGGATGGCGGAACGATTCTTCGAAGTCAATCGTATTTTATTTAGAAGAAATGACTTGCCCCCGGAAGGGTCTGTTCACAACAAAGCTCTTCATTTGACAGTTAAAGGTGAAGGATACTGGATGGCGAATCTGGGGTTGATATATGCCCTGTCTCAACTTTGCAAAGAATGGAAATTGGGACTGAGAGAATCAGGCCTAACAATGTTTGTGTACGTGCTTTTGATGGCATCAAGAGAGACACATTAAGGGAGACTGATTTGATCTTGACTATCGATCATGTGGATTTTGAAGTGACATTTCAGGTCTTAGACATGGACCTTCTACCATTTTCTTCTAGGAAGGCCTTGGATCCATGCTGTAGGGACCATACCTTCTACCCTCCACCAAATGGTGACGTTTGAACATGAAGATCAAGAAATTGTGGTTCATGGATAAGATGAGCAATCAATTTATCGGGGACCCGTCAGTCCCATGTCTCGAGGCTACGGAAGGTAGCGAGCACATAGTCTATCAAACTTTTAAGAGTGGTCGCGGATAAATGTGAGAAAGGAAGCCCGTGTCCTCAACCCTTTCTGTCAAATGCGTCAATCATGACCGCCACTGAAATGATCAAGTACGGTTATAAGCCTGGGAAGGGGCTCGAGGTATCTTTGTAAGGTATCACAGAACCTATCACTTTGGCTGCCGGTGAGAAGTTTTTTGGTGTGGGTTTTCAAGCCACCGAAGATGATGTGACATGGGCAAATGAATGAAAGAGCAATGGTTGGGTGCTGCCTCAGCCGGTCCCGCATCTCTCCAAAACATTCGTAAAGCCCAGATACATAGAGGAGGAAGATGAGGCCTTCACGACCGAGAAAATTGAGGACATATGTGGAGCCATGAGGCAAATGTTGTATGAAGCTCACATGGTCCAGCCAGGAGAAGGCTCGAGCATTGTTGAGGTACAATACATGGGGCCCGATGCCAAGCTTCATAATTGGAAGGCTACTCCGTTTCCAGTCAGGCAGGAATCCTGGTAGTCCAGTCTTGCCACCTTTTCTGCATTCCGAGTTATTCCAGGGTGTAACTTGAATGTTTCTTTTAGTTAATTGTCTTTAAAATTCCAATGTAAACCCTTCTATCTTTAAATTCAATGAAATTAAATCAATATTTCATCGTCTATGAATCTCTTTTTTTATTCTTTCTGATTTTTGTTACTTTTCTTATTTCTTCTTTTCAGTTCTAATAATGCGGACTTAAATAACATGACATGCTTGCGAACTTCATGCCCAGATCTTAGCATGCTATCTAACTGTGAAATAATGAATCAAGAATCGGAATATGATAAAGATTAGTCTTTTAGGTAAATAAACCGAGAAGTGGAACAATTTGAAAATAAGCCTAAGCCAAACTCAAATGAAACCGATCCAGTTAATTTGGGTAGTTCAGAAGAGGTCCAAGAAACCATGATAAGCATTCACACGTATGAAAGAACAAGGGATGCATTGATCCAACTTTTGTTTGAATTCAAAGATGTGTTTGCTTGGTCCTATGATGATATTCCAGGACTAAGTGTTGATTTAGTGGTGCACAAATTGCCAATTTACCCCGATCATCCCCCTGTCTAAGCAAAAACTGAGAAAGTTCAAAATTAACATCAGTGACAAGATCAAAGAAGAGGTCACCAAATGGTTAAATGTGGGGGTGATCTGAGTGGTTCGATACACCACATGGTTGGCTAATGTGGTCCCAGTGCCAAAGAAAGGTGGGAAAACCCGGGTTTGTGTTGATTATCAGGATCTGAACAAAGCAAGTCCCAAGGACAACTTCCCTTTGCCAAACATCCACATCCTCATTGATAACTATGCCAAACATGAGATACAGTCTTTCATAGGTCGTTATGCCGGATATTATCAGGTCTTGATGGATGAAGACGATGCAGAAAAGACGGCTTTCACCACCCCATGGGGTACTTACTGTTACAGGGTTATGCCTTTTGGTTTGAAGAATGTCGGGGAAACTTACATGAGAGCTATGACTTCCATCTTTCATGACATGATGCACCAAGAAATCCAGGTTTATGTGGACGATGTGATCATTAAATCTAGAACGCAGGACGACCATGTTCGAGACCTGAGAAAGTTCTTTGAGCGTCTGCGTAAATATGACTTAAAGTTAAATCCAGCTAAGTGTGCATTTGGGGTTCCGTCTGGGAAACTTTGGGGTTTATAGTCAGTCAAAGAGGCATTGAGCTAGATCCAACAAAGATAAAGTCTATTTGGGATTTACCCCCTCTGAGAACCAAGAAAGAGGTTATGAGCCTGTTGGGAAGGTTGAATTACATCAGCAGATTCATTGCTCAGTTGACTTCCACATGTGAACCCATATTTAACCTGTTGAAGAAAGATGCGGCGATTAGATGGATAGATGAGTGTCAGGAAGCCTTCGACAAAATCAAAGAATATCTGTCGAATTCGCCAGTCTTGGTCCCACCCGAACTTGGGAGACCTTTGTTTTTGTACTTGACAGTCTTGGAGAATTCCTTTGGATGTGTTCTCGGCCAACATGATGTGACCGGGAAGAAAGAACATGGCATATACTATTTGAGAAAGAAGTTCACTAGTTATGAAGCCAAAAATACTTTGTTGGAAAGAACTTGTTGTGCCTTGACTTGGGTCACTCAGAAGCTTAGGCATTACTTGTTGGCTTATACCACCTACCTCATAACCAGGTTGGACCCTTTGAAATACATATTATAAAAGCCAATCCCACATGATGGTTAGCAAAATGGCAAATCCTGCTCACCGAGTTCGACATAATCTATGTCACTCGCACGGCAATGAAAGCTCAAGCTTTAGCGGATCACTTAGCTGAAAATCCTATTGATGATGAATACCAGCCTTTAAGTACTTACTTTTCGGATGAGGAAGTAAATTCAGTTGAGGTAATCTCAGAAGACACCAACGCTTGGAAAATGTTCTTCGATGGAGCTGTGAATGCAAAAGGTGTCGGGATTGGAGCAATTTTGATCTCATCCACCGGTCAGCACTACCCGGCCATAGCCCGGCTTTGGTTTTTTTTGCACAAACAACACTTCCGAGTACGAAGCCTGCATTATGGGTATGAACATGGAAATCGACCAAGATATGGAAGAATTGTTAATTATGGGAGATTCAAACTTGATTATCCGACAAGATCAGGGTGAATGGGAAACTCGGGATGTCAAGCTTATTCCATATATACAGCATATGGAGGATCTTAGCAAGCAGTTCAAGTCCGTCGAGTTCAGGTACATTCCTCGGTTTCACAATGAGTTAGCTGATGCACCAGCTATTGTGGCCTCGATTTTGCCATATCTAGGAAATGTACACATTGACCCATTGGAAATCCAAATTCGAGAAAGGCATGGTTATTGCAATGCAGTTGAAATAGAGCCTGACGTTCAGCCATGGTATCATGATATCAAAAGATTCTTGAAAACAAAAGAATATCCGGAGCAAGCTAGTGGAGACCAAAAGAGAACAATTAGAAGGCTTGCCAGTGGCTTCTTCTTGAGCGGAGAGGTCTTGTACAAAAGGAATCCAGATTTAAACCTTCTAAGATGTGCGGATTCCCAAGAGGCTGGAAGGATTACGAATGAAGTGCACGCAAGAGTATGCGGACCCTATATGAATGGAGACGTCCTTGCAAAGAAAATCCTTCGAGCAGGTTACTACTGGATGACTATGGAAAAGGATTGCTTCAGTTTTGTCCGAAAATGTCATCAGTGTCAGGTGCACGGTGACCTGATTCATGCACCACTTTCAAAACTGCATCCCATGTCAGCACCGTTGCCGTTCGTTGCTTGGGGTACAGATGTCATTGGGCTGATCGAGCCAAAAGATTCAAATGGGCATAGATTCATATTGTTTTCCATTGGCTACTTTCACAAAATGGGTTGAAGCAGTCACGCTAAAAGCTGTCACTAAGAAAGCAATAGTAGACTTCGTGCACACTAACATCATCTGCCATTTTGGTATTCCTAAAACTATCATTACGGACAATGCTGCAAATCTGAATAGTCATTTGATGAGGGAAGTATGTGAACAATTTAAGATTACGCATCGAAATTCTACCCCTTATCGGCCTAAAGCTAATGGTGCCGTTGAAGCAGCAAACAAGAACATCAACAAGATTCTTAGAAAAATGATTCAAAGCTCTAGACAATGGCATGAAAAGTTGCCATTTGCATTGTTGGGATATCACACAACTGTGCGCACAACAGTTGGAGCAATGCCGTATCTATTGGTTTATGGCACTGAAGCGGTAATACCCGTAGAAGTTGAAATTCCATCTTTCCGAATCATCGTTGAAGCTGAGATTGAGGATAGTGGGGGGTGGGTCAAGACCTGTCTAGAACACTTAGCCTTGATTGATGAAAAACGGATGGACGCAATTTGCCACGGGCAGTTGTATCAACAAAGAATGGCCCGTGCGTACAACAAGAAAGTGCGGCCTAGGAACTTTGAAGTGGGGCAACTCGTTTTGAGACGTATTCTCCCGCATCACAAAGAAGCAAAAGGAAAGTTCGTTCCAAACTGAAAAGGCCCATATAATATAAGAAAATTATTGCCGAAAGGGGCATTGTACTTGGGAGACATTGAAGGAAATGAACCTGAAACAGCTGTCAATGCAGACGCGTTCAAAAGGTATTATGTTTAACCCTTCTGCGGTACCAATATTATCCGATTTGGATGACGAAGGCTTTCATTCTAGCTACCCCAAACACTTTAACCCTTTGCTAAACCTTTGAGCCGGTTACCTTTCTTTGATTACCCTCTTTGGAACTCGAAAACATTTGTAAAAAAAAAAAATCAAAAAATAAAAAACAAAGTTTTCTTGAACTACGTTCGACTTGATTCTGAAAGGATACATAGACAGCCTCTCTCTGGGGTTCATTCACACCAAAATAAAAATCCAGGTTCACCCAAAGTTGAAACTGGGGCAGAATTTATAATGGTTCGACGAAGGTTTGCCTGAAAATTTCCAAAGTTGTAATTCAATCCAAACTCTCTTACCCTAAAGTATGTTGAAAGTCCTTATGGTTAATAGGTAAAGATGTTCAAAATGGACGTATGTTGGTTATTTGAATCTGATACAATCAAATGAGAGTCTTATTCGTGAAAACCTACACGGGCACCGTAAGGCGATGGTAAGTTGAGAAATTGAAAATGAGAGAGTCTTATTAGTGAAAACTCGCAAAGAGCACTATAAGGAGATGGTGAGAAAAGAAATGAGAGAGGTCAGTTGGAGAAAACCGGCAAAGGGTGCCATTGATCGAAAAGAAGGAATTCCTTACAACCATCGACACTAATAGAGTCCTAGTAAAGTTTCTCGGTTTTGAGATACGAGTTGTGATGGGTTTATGAGAGATTGTATGGTTGTGAAGATCGGGTATCCAGTCCAAGAAGCATTTCATGTCTATTGAAGTCTGCATGCACTCCAAATAAGTCCTTTCCTTCCCCCCCGAAAGGGACACTTCTCGTTAAATCAATTATCATGTCCTTTCTTTAATTTTCTTTGAATCCCTTTAGGTTTAATCCTTCTCCGAAACTAATACAAAGAAAAGATGGCAAGATTAGTTTTATAGGGTTCTGCTTAACAAAAGCCAAATCTAAGGAAAAGCACCCAGCCTTAGCAGGTGCATCAAGTCAATCTCGGCTGGCCATGATGGCCGATGCTCTAGAGTCAAAATTATTGAAAAGGAAAGAAGTCCTAAGTCAAATGCCCATAAAGGCAAAATAAGATGCAAAGGCCAAAGACCCATACGAGCTAACCATCATGTGAAATTTTTGAAAGTTAAGATCCCTGAGTTTAGAAAGAGACAGATTTCCAAAATGCTACTGAGCAACGGAGATTTTCATCGTAAAGAGGGCCGAGATCAAGTGATCAAAACAATCAAGGCCACAAAACCAAACGCTGTTTTAAACTGACAAATTTTTCTTTGGTTTGAAAACAGGAAAGCAGATGCAGTCCAAAACAACCTTACAAGAAGCAGGGGCAATGAAAGCAAGGCACATAGAAACCAAAACGGTGCTGCAACAAAAGTTGACCCGAAAAGGGAAGTACTTTAAAACTCTTCATTCATTCTCCTAAATAAAATAAAAGTGAAGTAAAAAGAAAATAAAAGAAAAGAAGGAAGAAGAAAAAGAAAGAAGAATAAAAGTTCAAAATCATGGTAAATTAGCATCCCCAATCTCTAGATGCATTTCCCCAACATAGGGTCCCATTCCCTAGTCACTCCACTATAGGGTTCCACTCCCTAGTTGATCCCCGGTATAACCTGAGGACCTTTTTCTTTTCCAGCATAACCCGATGGCTTTCCCGGCATCGACACTGATAGAGTCCTAACAAAGTTTCTCGATTTTGATATACGAGTTTTGATGGGTTTATGAGAGATTGGATGGTTGCGCAGATTGGGTATCCAGTCCAAGAAGCATGTCATGTCTATTGAAGTCTGCATGCACTCCAGATAAGTCCTTCTTTCCTTCCCCCCAAAAGGGACACTTCTCGTTAAATCCATTATCCTGTCCTTTGTTTACTTTTCTTTGAATCCCTTTCGGTTTAATCCTTTTCAAAAATTAATACACAAAAAAGATAGAAAGATTGGTTTTATAGGGTTCTGCTTAACAAAAGCCAAATCTAAGGAAAAGCACCCATTCTCAGCAGGTGTATCAAGTCGATCTCGACTGGCCATGATGGCCGATGCTTCAGAGTCAAAATTATTGAAAAGGAAAAAAGTCCTAAATCAAGTGCCCATAAAGGAAAAATAAGATGCAAAGGCCAAATTTCCATACGAGCTAACCATTATGTGAAATTTTGGAAAGTTAAGATCCCTGAGTTTAGAAAGAGACAAATTTTTAGAAAGCCAGCGAGCAATGGAGATTTTCATCGAAAGTTGGGCCAAGATCAAGTGATCAAAACAATCAAGGCCATAAAACCAACCGTCGTTACAAACTAACAAAATATTCTTTGGTTTGAAAATAGGAAAGCAGGTGCAGTCCAAAACAACCTTACAAGAAGGAAAGGAAATGAAAGCAAGGCACACAGAAACCAAAACGGTGCTGCAACAAAAGTTGACCCGAAAGGGGAAGTACTTTAAAACTCTTCATTCATTCTCCTAAATAAAATAAAAGTGAAGTAAAAATAAAATAAAAGAAAAGAAGGAAGAAGAAAAAGAAAGAAGAATAAAAGTTCAAAATCATGGTAGCCTAGGATCCCCAATCTCTAGCTGCATTTCCCCAACATAGGGTCCCATTCTCTAGTCACTCCCAGCATAACCTGGTAGTCTTTTCCATTATAGGGTTCCACTCCCTAGTTGATCACCGGTAAAACCCGAGGACTTTTTTCTTTTCCAGCATAACCCGATGGCTTTCCCGGTATTAGCACTGATAGAGTCCTAACAAAGTTTCTCGGTTTTGAGATACGAGTTATGATGGGTTTATGAGAGATTGGATGGTTGCGCAGATCGGGTATCCAGTCCAAGAAGCATGTCATGTCTATTGAAGTCTGCATGCACTCCAGATAAGTCCTTCTTTCCTTCCCCCCAAAAGGGACACTTCTCGTTAAATCCATTATCCTGTCCTTTGTTTACTTTTCTTTGAATCCCTTTCGGTTTAATCCTTTTCCGAAATTAATACAAAGAAAAGATGGAAAGATTGGTTTTATAGGGTTCTGCTTAACAAAAGCCAAATCTAAGAAAAAGCACCCAGCCTCAGCAGGTGCATCAAGTCGATCTCGACTGGCCATGATGGACGATGCTTCAGAGTCAAAATTATTGAAAAGGAAAGAAGTCCTAAACCAAGTGCTCGTAAAGGAAAAATAAGATGCAAAGGCCAAATTTCCATACGGGCTAACCATTATGTGAAATTTTGAAAGTTAAGATCCTTGAGTTTAGAAAGAGACAGATTTCCAGAAAGCCAGCGAGCAATGGAGATTTTCATCGAAAGTTAGGCCGAGATCAAGTGATCAAAACAATCAAGGCCACAAAACCAACCGCCGTTACAAACTGACAAAATGTTCTTTGGTTTGAAAATAGGAAAGCAGGTGCAGTCCAAAACAACCTTACAAGAAGCAGAGGCAATGAAAGTAAGGCACGCAGAAACCAAAATGGTGCTGCAACAAAAGTTGACCCGAAAAGGGAAGTACTTTAAAACTCTTCATTCATTCTCCTAAATAAAATAAAAGTGAAGTAAAAAGAAAATAAAAGTAAAGAAGGAAGAAGAAAAAGAAAGAAGAATAAAAGTTCAAAATCATGGTAGCCTAGGATCTCCAATCTCTAGCTGCATTTCCCCAACATAGGGTCCCATTCCCTAGTCACTCCCAGCATAACCTGGTAGTCTTTTCCATTATAGGGTTCCACTCCCTAGTTGATCACCGGTATAACCCGAGGACCTTTTTCTTTTTCGGCATAACCCGATGACTTTTCCTACATAAACCGTGGAACTCCCCGGCATAACCCGAGGAACTTTTTTCTTTTCTGGCATACCCCGATGACTTTCCCGACATATCCATGGACCTCCCCAGCATAACCCGATGACCTTTTTCTTTTCCGGCATAACCCGATGACTTTCTCGACATAACCCGTGGACCTTCCCGGCATAACCTGATGACCTTTTTCTTTTCCAGCATAACCCGATGACTTTCCCGGCATAACCCATGGACCTCCCCGGCATAACCCGATGACCTTTTTCTTTTCTGGCATAACCCGATGACTTTTCTGGCATAACCTGTGGACCTACCGGTATAACCCGATGACCTTTTTATTTTCCGGTATAACCCGATGACTTTCCCGGCATAACCCGTGGACCTCCCTGGCATAACTCGATGACCTTTTTCTTTTCCGGCATAACCCATGGACCTCTCCGGCATAACCCGAGGATCTTTTTCTTTTTTTGGCATAATCCGATGACTTTTTTGGCATAAACCGTGGACCTCCCCGACATAACCCGAGGACCTTTCCCCTTTCCGGTATAACCCGATCATTTTTCCAGCATAACATGGTAATCTTTCCAACTTGGGGCCTCCGATCCCCATTTGATTGCATTTTAGATATAGGGTCTCCACTCCCCAATCCCTTTTTTCAGGGATACACAATCCCTATTTTAATTGCTTTCAATAAAGAAATAGTTTAGATTTTTGTTACAATAACTAACGAAATTTTCCTAGTTAAAACTGGGGAAGAAAATTTCATTCGTTTGTTTGCTTTGGTGCTTGAACAGGTTTTCACCGTGAGGCACAAGGTTTGAGACGACCAAAAGAAGAAGTCTCAACCCAAATAAAAGAAAAGAAGAACAAGAAAAAGAAGTTGAACTCTTAGCATAGAAGCGGAGAAAAGATACAGACTGCCCAAGATATGTTTGAAGTCATAAGTTTTGCATGTCCAGCCTTGATCCGAAAAACTAAATACGAATGAATCAGCGGTTGCAACTAATAAGCATAAAGATTCAGATCAGAGTCTGTGAAAAAAAAACATACAAGACTCAAGATCAAGCTTTAGAAGGTTTATAGATAGGAATCTTGTAACTCGTAGTTGATCATCTTTTATTTCAGTGTAATAAGGAGCTTAGCAAGCAGAAACATCAGCAACAAAAGTAAAATCATAGTTTTCTGGTAGTCCCAGCTACCAAAACTTCCAGAACTACACTGACCTGATTCCTTTATAGCCAAGGATATGTAGGCAACCTCTGAAGCAGGGTTCGGCCATACATTTTCAAAAGATGTTTCTCATGGAGTTTCAAATGGGCAAAAATTGCTCGTAATTGCTCATTTTATCTTTACCCGAAAACCCTTCATGTTTTCGAGAAAAGAGGGGCAGCTCTGAGCATGTAATTTTTGCCCTATATGAATTACTCCTATAAAATCCAAGAAAATAAATTTTTCCAATTATTTTCCATTTGATATGAATTTTGTATGATTTATTAATTATTTACATTTTTGTGCACGTTTAATTTTTATTAAAATCACGAAAAATGCCAAAAAAAACAATGCATTACATTTAGGTTTTGTTTTTACATTTTAGGATTAATTAGTTAATTATTTGTTTTTATTAAAAATGAAAATCACAAAAAGGTGGCCCATTTTACATTTTTTACCTTTTAATTTTTAGATTATTAATTTTTTTCTTTTAATTTAGGCTTAAGTAATTTTTACAATTGGGTAATTGGTTCGTTTTACAATTTAGATTGATTTAGGAATTTAATTTAGGATATTAATTAAGAAGAAAAAAGAAAAGAAAAGGAAATAAAGGTTTAATTGAAGAGAGGGGTTCTTAAATTTGAAATTGGTTTAATTTTACACCAAACCAGCCCAATTTTCCCAAATACACCCAAACCCAGGCCCAAAAGCCCTTACACGGACCGTCTCCTTATCGTCTAAAACGACACTGTTTGATCCCCATCCAATCTCAGCCGTTGGATAAAAAATGATCACAGGGCTCACAACTGACCATACCCTAAATATAAAAGTGTCGGAACCCCCCAAACCGTAAAGACTCTTTCATTTCCCTGTCCAAACTCTCTCAAAATAAAACACTAGCCGCCCTTATAACCCAGCCGTCTCCGCCGTGGTCCGCCGACCGGAAATCACCTCACGATGGCGGACCACATCCAAACACCACCAAATCAATACCCCGTAATCCCCGTCTTCTCCTTATTCTGAATCCCCAAATGGTTCCCTTCGAATCCCTACTAAAAGGTTCGAATCTTAGATCGAAATTCGGAACTAGAAAACCCTAAATCACCCAAATGCAACCAAATTCACACCATGCAATCCCCTCTTCCTCCTCTTCCAAATATACTCATGGTTCCCCTCGAATCACCCTTAATATTGTTGAATTTTAAATCTAAGATTCCGAAAAAAATCCTATTTTTTTTCTTTCTTCTTTTCTTGATCAGTGTTTGGTCAAATGAACCCAAAACATCCATTAGTCGACTGTTCTTGTTAAGAACAGTCGATTAATGGTAGTTCAACTTCATTTCTGACTGATGAAGTTTGGCCGAGTTCATAATAGGATCCAATTTGTAACCAAACCTAGGTAATTTCCTTTTCTGTTTATTTTACCTTGTTTTAATTATTTTGTTTATGTTAATTGTTTCCTTTAGCCGCATGTTTTAGGATTTTAATTTTAGATTTTCTTTTCTTTATTCACAATTATTTAGTTGATTATTTGTTTCTGTTTAGTAAATTAATTAAAGCATGCCTGAATTCGTTATTCAATTGCATGAGTTAGGATAATTAGATTTCACTAATCTTTCATATTAGGTCCACATTTTTTTAAAGTCCTTTTAGTCTACCTTTGCAATTCTGTTTTCGTTTAATTATGGATGCATTAGTCGTATGAAGTTAGTATTGATTAGTTTCAATTAGATTAATGCTTTTTAGGTCATTCTCAGGTTCAAAATTACGTTGTTATCCTTCTATTTGTCCTCTTAATTGGGATTCGGATTTCTTAAATGGTTTTTGTCTTGAATTTGTACACCATTAGGATGTATAAGGACCTAAGTAAATTAAAAGTAACTTAGGACAATTTTTCAGAAAATATCTAGGAAGAGAAGTTTCTAGAAAGTGTACAACTGTCCTAGCTGTTGTAAAAAATGCTGAAAATAGGATAAAAGGGACAGCTGTACCAGGGCTGTGAAAAAAAGACAGTACTTCTTTCAGCTATAGGATAAGGAATATTCCTAAAGAATAACTATCCTAGGCAGCTTATATATAGATATTATTCCTCAAAAACAAATTAGATTTTGGAACCCTAAGAAATACACTCCAAAAAGTTCAGTTGTCTTACTTTTCCTTTGATTTTAGCGAACTTGAAGAACTTCTTTGAGGATTTCTTGTTTTTTTTATAAGTCAAAAAATGGTTTGAAGCTGAAAATTTCTCTTCTGGGATCTATTTGGTTGTTGTTCATTGCTGTACTTTTTTAAAGCTTGGTTGAGCTCCAGATCTAGTTATTTGACCTCCCATTTTGGTCTTCTGCTATTCTTCTTTTCTTTTCTGCACTTAGGTATGTTCCTTTTATCTTCTGTAATCACTTGTTTGGAATAGCTGAATGTCAAGCTTTTGCTTTTTAAATGCTTTTTTCCCATTTTCAGTTTGTTTGTTCTTTATGTCCATGATTCCTTTAAATGTGTTAATATATTACTTCACTAGCATGTTTTGAGTATTTTTACTTAGCCTAGTTCTTGTGTGAATAAATGAAAAAACCAGCTTTAAAGTGCAGTAAGTAATTTGTACTTAATAATTTAATAAAGTCCAGAAGGTTACTTGGTTGGTTTGATCACTAGTTGTTCAAACGTATCCAATGAACATGCTAAACAATGAAGCTGGTTCATGTTGACTCTATAGCTGTATTGTAGCAAGGCAGTGTACCAGAAGTATATATTTTTCTCTTCAATTTTTCCTTAGAACTGTAAAGCTATTTCCATGCTCATAGAATTATTTTATGTAATAGACTCATTTGAGTTTTTGTTTTAGCATTAGTTTCCTCCTATTCAATGTATTTAGGCATGTTTTGTCTTTTTTTTTAATGTTCGAATTGGATGGATATCTCATTTGTAAAAATGGGGTTTGTTAAGTATAATGTGTGTATTGGGCCAGGTAAACACTCAGGACCATATCTGTGGGGTTCAACTACATATTGATCCTTTGAGTTCCGATGGTAAAACTCATGTAGCAGGCTGTTGGGCCTGGGCTTTAAGCCCAATAAGTTTAAATCAGTTATAAGGTTCCACCTGGGAATGATAGTATAAATATACCCTTTTTTCTTTTCTACAAATCAGAATCGTATAATCAATCTTCAAAGCTTGAATTACATCTTGATATTTTGGTTTCTGATTTTTCATTTCAAAAGTGAAGTGGATTAAAATTGTTACAATCATGCATTGTGTGAGTTTGAGCTCAAAACATAAAGGTAGTTAGGCCTAGCCAGTAAATAGCTATAACTGGGCCCGCCTAATAAGTCCAAATATAGGCCAGACTTGACTTAAAATTGGATATAGCGAGGATCCTTGGGTTCCTCATTTCTGGGCTAAAACCTGAGGACCAAAGTATTTTCAGACATCGATCGATTCCTAACCAAATAACCTAATAGGCTACTATTGGTCCAACTCCCCTTATCCAAAATAATTAGAGGCCCAATACTTATACCCCAAAGCATGTACATAATCAATAGCTTGACATTAAGTTCGAAATAGTTGTACGTAAGAACATCTTTCTATTACTTTAATTATGCAATTTTTTCTAAAAATTGAGGTGTGCCATATATCTTTGAATCCTTTATGGCCCTCATATTAGTATTACAACTTAGTTATTAAATAATCATAAACACTCATAGTTTTCTTTAGGCTCGACTTAGATTATTATTGTGATTATGTATATGTTCGTGTAACATAATTGCGAATTTAATTCTAAAAATAAATCGAGGGATGCGTTCGCGCAACCTCAACCAAACGTTCTTAATAAGTAATAAAGCGTGATTAATTGTGGACACGTACGCGTGACATGATTTTTGATGCACCAAAAGAAATGAGTACACATACACGTGACTCAATTCTTCAATTACGAATAAATCAAGTGGTTAAAAGCGGTAAAAAGATGAATGCACATAGGTTCTAAAGTATGTAATTAGACAACTTAAGCCAGGTATAAATCGCTAAGCGACCGTGCTAGAACTATGATACCCGGGAATGCCTAAAACCTTCTTCCGGGTTAACAGAATTCATTATCTAGAATTTCTGGTTCGCAAACTTTTAAATAAAGTTAAAAATTTCCTCGATTTGGGATTTAAAAATAAGCCAGCGACTTGGAACACCAAAAATAAATTATTCCAAGTGGCGACTCTGAAAAATTAATAAAATAATTCCATTTCGAATAATATCACTTTAAGTGGAAAAGCTCCCTTATATCCCCATCGGGTGGTAAAAAAGGAGGTGTGACATGCAGCACACGAAAATATGGGAATCAAACGGAATTCCAGCTTAATGGCCTTAAAAAGCTAAAAAGAGGAACGATCATGGCGAGGTGATGACTATTGTTACTTAGGTAGTTTGTGATGGGCCGAAATTTTTTTAGACGAGTCGGGTCTGGTCGCTAGGACCCATACAGATGGCGTGGGAATTTGGGAATCAAAAGGAATTCCAGCTCTATAGACGGAATTCCAGCTTTATAGCCTTAGAAAGCCAAAAAATGAATAACGGTCATGGCGAGTCGGTGAATATTGTTCCTTAGGCCGTATTTGATGGTCCAATAAAATTTTAGGCAATCCGGGTCCGGTGGCACAGTCCCATGTAGAAGGCGCGGGTTATAGTACACGAAAATTTGGGAATCGGGGCAGAATTTTAGTTTTATGGCCCTAAAACACCAAAAAATGATTAGCGGTCATGGCGTTGTGGTGACTATTGTTCCTTAGGTTTTTGATGGTTGGCCATAATTAAGGCGATCGGGGTTCGGTATCCAGACCCATGCAAATGGCGGGGGTTATACCACACAAAAATTTAAGAATCGAGCGAAATTCCTGTTTTATGGATATAAAATGAAAAGAATATGAGGAATGGTCATGGCGAGGCAATGACTATTGTTCATTAGATCGTTTTTTATGGGCCGATAAAATTTAAGGTGATCCAGGTCGATAGCCTAGACCCATGCCGATGGCACGGGCAATAGTACAAGAAAATCTAAAAATCGGGCAGAATTCCAATTTTGTGACCCTAAAACGCCAAAAAAACGAGGAACAGTCATGGCAAGACAACGACTATTATTTCTTAGGTCATTTTTTGGGCCGACAAAATTTTAGGTAATATGGGTCCGGTCGCCCAGACCCATACAAGGCGTGGGCTATATGGTACACAAAAATTTAGGAATCGAGTAGAATTCCAATTTTATGGCCCTAAAATGCCAAAAAACAAGGAACGATCGCGACTAGGTGATGACTATTGTTCCTTAGGTCGTTTATGATGGGCCTGTATAATTTTAGGCAATTGATCACCCTGACACATGCAAATGGCGTAGACCATAGCACACAATGATGTAAATCAGGCGAAATTCAAATTTTATGGCCCTAAAACACCAAAAACCGAGGAACGCTCATAGTGAGGCAATGACTATTGTTACTTAAGTCATTTTTTATGGGAAATTTTTTTTTAGGTGAGCTAGGTCCAGTCTCACGGATCTATGTAGATGGCTTGGGCTATAGCACACGAAAACATGGGAATCAGGCGAAATTCCAGTTTAATATCCTTAAAACGCCAAAAAACTAGAAACGTTTATGGCGAGGCGATAAATATTGTTCTTAAGGTAATTTTTTATGGTCTAGAATAATTTAAGGCGATCCGGGTCGGTCGTTCAGACTCATGCGCATGGCGGCTGCTGTAGCCCACGAAAATTAGGGAATCGGGTGGAATTTCAGTTTTATGGCCCTATAACGTCAAAAACGAGGAACGGTCATGGCGAGGCAATGAATATTGTTACTTAGGTCGTTTTTGATGGGCCAAAATTTCTTTAGGTGATTTGGATCCAGTCAACTAGACCCATACAGATGGCGTGGACTATAGTAAACAAAAATTTAGGAATCTGACGGAATTTTACTTTTGTGGCCCTAAAATGCCAAAAAACAAGAAAAGGTCATGGTAAGGGCTGATTACTTTAATTAGGCCATTTCTGAAAGGCCAGCAAAAATTTAGGCAATCCAGGTCTGGTCGCCTTGACCCATACAGATGGCATACATTGAATCAGGTGGATTCTAGTTATGTGGCCCTATAATACAAAAACACGAGGAACGATCATGGCGATGCGATGACTATTTTTCCCTTGGTCATTTCAGATGGGACGGTAAATATTAGGCGATCCGGGTCCGGTGGCTTGGAACAATACGGATGGTGTGGGCTATAGCCCATGAAAATCTAGGAATTAGGCGGAATTCCAGTTTTATGGTCCTAAAATAACAAAAATCATGGAACGGCGGGGCGATGGATATTGTTCCTTATGTCATTTTTGATGGGCCGAAAAAATGTTCGGTGATCCGGGAATAGTCGCCTGGACCCATGCAGATGACTTGGGCTATAGCACACGAAAAACTGCAAATCGGGCAAAATTCCAGTTTAATGGCTCTAAAATGCCAAAAATGAAGAACGTTCATGGCGAGGTGGTGACTATTTTACTTAGGTCATGTTTTATGGTCAGGATTAATTTAAGACGAACCGGTCCGGTCGCTTAGACCCATGCAGATAGCGTGGGCTATAGCACACCAAAATCTTGGAATCGAGTGGAATTCCGATATTATCGCCCTAAAACGCCAAAAAATAAGGAATGGTCAAGGCGAGGTGAGGCGATAATTATTATTTATTAGGGTTTTTTGATGATCCGACAAATGTTTAGGCAATACAAGTCCAATCGTCCGGACCCCAGATGACGTGGGTTATAGCACAGGAAAATATGGGAATCAGACGGAATTCGAGTTTAATGGCCCTAGAAGGCCAAAAAACAAGATCGATCAAGGCAAGGCGATTTCTATTATTCTTTAGGTCATTTTGATGAGCCGAAATATTTTTAGGCGATTTGGATCCGGTCGCCCGGACCCATTCAGATGAAGTGGGCTATAGTAGTTGAAAATCTGGGAATTGAGTGAAACTCTAGTTTTGGTGCCCTAAAACGCCAGAAAAATGAGGAACAGTCATGGCGAGGTGATGACTATTGTTCATTAGGTTGTTTTAGATGGGCTGCCAAAACTTTTAGGTGATTAGGGGGGTCTCCCGGACCAATGCATATGGCGTGGGCTATAACACATGAAAATCTGAGAATCGGGCTGAATTCCAGTATTATGGTCCTAAAACGCCAAAAAACGAGGAATGATCGTATTGAGGCGATGATTATTGTTCCTTACACCGTTATTGATAGGCTGGCAAAATTTTAGGCGGTCCGGGTCCAGTGGTCTGGGCCCATATAGAAGGCGAGGGCTATAGCATATGAAAATCTGGAAATAGGGCAAAATTCTAGTTTTATGGCACCAAGACGCAAAAGAATGAGTAACGGTCAATGTGAAGAGGTGACTATTGTTCCATAGGCTATTTTTGATGGTCCGGCAAAATTTTTGGCAATCCAGGTCCGATCGCCTATACCCATGCAGATAGCATGGATATAACACATGAAAATCTAAGAATCAGATGGAATTCAAGCTTTATGGCCCTAAAAAACTAAAAGCGAGGAACAGTCATAACAAGGCAATTACTATTGTTCCTTAGGTCAGTTTTGATAGGCCGGCACAATTTGGATGATCCGGGTTCAGTCGCCCTGACCCATGCCTATGGCGTGGGTTATAACACATGTAAATCTAAAAATCAGGCGAAATTTCAGTTTTATGGCCCTAAAATGCCAAAAAATAAGGAACGGTCTTGCCAAGGCGATAACTATTGTTTGTTCGGTCATTTTGGATAGCCGACAAAATTTTAAACGAACCGGGTCAGGTCTCCCGGACCCATGCAGATGGGAATCGGGCAAAATTCCAATCTTATTGCACTAAAATGACAAAAAATGAGTAACGGTCATGGCAAGATGGTGACTATTGTTTCTTAGGTCATTTTTTATGGGCCAAAAAAATTTGAGGCGATCTGAGCCCGATCGCCCCTGACTCATGCAGATGGCGTGGGCTAGAGCACACATAAATTTGGAAATCCGTAAGATTTCCAATATTATGACACTAAAACGCAAAAAAATGAAGAACAGTCATGGTGAGATGATGACTATTTTTCCATAGCTCATTTTCTATAGGCCAACAGAATTTTAGGCTATTAGGGTCCAATCTCCCAGACCCATGTAGATGGCATAGGCTATAGCACACAAAAATCTAGGAATCAGACGAAATTCTAGTTTTATGGCCCTAAAATGCAAAAAAAAAGGAACAGCCACGATGAGGTGATGATTATTATTCATTAGGTCATCTTTGATGGGTCGCTCGGACCCATGCATATGGAATGGGTTATAGTACGCGAAAATTTGGGAATCAGGCCGAATTCTAGTTTTATGGTCCTAAAATGATAAAAATGAGAAACGATCATGGAAAGGCGATATCTATTGTTCCTTAGGTCATTTCTAACGGGCCGATAAAATTGTAGGCGATCCGGGTCCGGTCACCGAAACCCCTGCAGATAGCGTGGGCTATAGCACACAAAAATCTAAGAATCATGTGAAATTCTAGTTGTATGGCAGTAAAACGCAAAAAATGAGGAACGTCATGGTGAGGCGATTAATATTGTTCATTAGGTCATTTTTGATGGGCCGACATAATTTTAGGCTATTCGGGGCTGGTCGTCCGGACCCATGCAGATGTCGTGAATCAGCCGAAATTCTTGTTTTATGGCCCTAAACGCCAAAAATGAGGAACTGTCATGGCGAGGTGATGAATATTATTCCTAATGGCATTTTTATGGGCTGGAAAGAATTTAGACGATCTAGGTCTGATCGCCCCGAATCATGCATATGGTGTGGGCTATAGCACACGAAAATCTAAAAATTAGGTAGAATTTCAGCTAATAGCCCTAAACCGCCAAAAAACAAGGAACAACAATAGCGATGCGATGACTATTGTTCCTTAGGTCATTTCTGATGGGCTGGAAATTTTTTTAGACGATCAGGGTCGGGTTGTCCGGGCACACACAGATGGCTTGGGCTATAGCACACAAAAATCTAGGAATTGGGCAGAATTCCAGTTAATAGCCTTAAAACGCCAAAAAATGAGGAACGACCATGGCGAGGAGATGACTATTGTTCCTTAGGTTGTTTTTGATGGGATCGTAAATTTTTAGGCATTCGGGGTCGGGTCGCCCAGACCCACGCACATAGCTTGGGCTATAGCACATGAAAGTCTGGGAATCAGGCGAAATTTAAGTTTTATGACGCCAAAAAAAGGAACAATCATGGTGAGGCTATGAATATTATTTCTTAGGTCAGAAATTTTTTAGGCGATCCAGATCCGATCTCCAAATCCATGCAGATGGCGTGGCCTATAACACACGAAAATTTGGAAAACGGGTAAAATTCCAATTTTATGCCTCTTAAATGCCAAAGAAGAGGAATGCCTATGGCGAGGCGATTACTATTGTTACTTAGGTTATATTTGATGGGCCTGCAAAATTTTTAGGCCATCTGTGTCCTGTCGCCTGGACCCATGGCGTGGCTATAACACACGAAACTCTGAGAATCAGGCCGAAGTCCAGTTTTATGGTCCTTTAACGCCAAAAAATGGGGATCTATCATGGTGGGGCGATATATATTGTTCCTTAGGTCATTCTGATGGGCCGACAAAATTTTAGCCAGACCCATGCAGATGGCATGGGATATAGCACATGAGAATCTAGGAATCGGGAAATATTTCAATTTTATTGCACTAAAATGCCAAAATATGAGTAATGGTCATATCAATGTGGTGATTACTGTTTCTTAGGTCATTTTTTATGGGGTGAGAAAATGTAAGGCGATCCGAGCCCGGTCGCCCCTAACCCATGCAAATGGCATGGGCTAGAGCGCATATAAATATGGAAATCCAGCAGAATTCCAATTTTATGATCCTAAAATACCAAAAAATAAAGAACGTTCTTGGAGAGACGATATCTATTATTCCTTAGATCATTTTCGATGGCTGGGAAAATTTTAGGCCATCAGGGTCCAGTCGTCCGGACCCATGTCGATGGCATGGGCTATAACACACGAAAATTTAGGAATCAGATGAAATTCTAGTTTTATGGTCCTAAAATACAAAAAAATGAGGAAAAACCACGATGAGGCGATGACTATTATTCCTTAGGTCGTCTTTGATGGGTTGCTCGGACCTATGCAGATGGTATGAGCTTTAGTACACGAAAATCCGGGAATCGGGCCGAATTCTAGTTTTATGGTCTTAATATGCTAAAAATAATAAACGATCATGGAAAGGCGATATATATTGTTCCTTAGGTCATTTATTATGGGACGACAAAATTTTAGGTGATCCGGATCCAGTCGCCCGAACACCTACAGATAGCATGGGCTATAACACACAAAAATCTAGGAATCATGTGAAATTCTAGTTGTATGGCACTAAAACGCCAAAAATGAGGAACGTCATGGCGAGGAGATGAGTAATGTTCCTTAGGTAGTTTTTGATGGGCCAGCATAATTTTAGGTAATTCAGGGACAGTCGCCCGGACCTATGCAAATGGCGTGAATTAGGTGGAATTCTTGTTTTATGGCCCTAAACGCCAAAAAACGAGGAACTGTAGTGAGGAGATGACTATTCTTCCAAATGGAATTTTTATGGGCTGGAAAAGATTTGGGCATTCTGGGTCTGATCTCCCGGAGCCATGGATATGGCACGGGCTATAGTACACGATAATCTAGGAATGAGGTTGAATTTAAGTTAATAACCCTAAACCGCCAATAAATGAGGACGGTAATGGCAAGACGATGTCTATTGTTCCTTAGGTCATTTTTGATGGGGTGTCAATATTTTAGACAATCTGCGTCGAGTTGCCCAGACCCACGCAGATGACTTGGGCTATAGCACACGAAAATCTAAGAATCGAACATAATTTTAGTTAATAGCCCCAAAACGCTAAAAAACGAGGAACGACCATGGAGAGACGATGACTATTTTTCCTTAGGTCATTCTTGATGGGCTCACAAGATTTTTAGGTGTTCAGGGTCGGATCGCCCAGACCCACGCACATTGCTTGGGCTATAGCACATGAAAATCCGGGAATCGGGCAAAATTTCAGTTTTATGGCTCTAAAACTTCAAAAAAAAGGAACAGTCATGATGAGGCTATGAATATTGTTCCTTAGGTCATTTTTGATGGGCCAACAAAAGTTAAGGTGATCCAGGTTCGGTCGCCGGGACCCATGTAGATGACGTGGCCTATAGCACACGAAATTTAAAAAAGGGCAAAATTCCAAATTTATGTCCCTAAAACACCAAAAAGAGGAACGACCATTGTTTTTGATGGGCCCGCAAAATTTTTAGGCGATTAGTATCCTCACGCCCGGAACCCATGCGAATGGTGTGGGCTATAGCACACGAAACTCTAAAAATCGGGCCGAAGTCCAGTTTTATAGTCCTAAAATGCCAAAAAGGAGGAGCTATCATGGCGAGGTGATGGCTATTGTTCCTCAAGTAGTTTTTTATGAATTACAGTTTTATGGCCCTAAAACACCAAAAAACGAGGAACTGTTAGGGTGAGGCGATGACTATTGTTCTTTAGTGGGCCAACAAAATATTAAGTGACGAGACTGGTTGCCCAGACCCATACAGATGGCGTAGACTATAGCACACAAAAATATGGGAATGGGGCGGAATTCTAGTTTTAATGCCCTAAAATGCCAAAAAATGAGGAACGATCATAGAGAGGCGATGAATATTCATTCTTAGGTTATTTTTGATGAGTCGAATTTTTTTTATGTGATCCGAATCCAGTCAACCGGATCCATAAAGAGGGCGTAGGTTATGCCACACGAAAATATAGAAATTGGGCAAAATTCCTGCTTTATGGCCCTAAAACACCAAAACACGAGGAACGACCATGGCGAGACTATGACTATTATTCTTAGGTCATTTTTGATGTGCTACCAAGATTTTGGGCGATTCGGATCCGGTCTTCCCGAACCATGTAGATAGACTATTGTGGCCCTAAAATGCCAAACAACGAAGAACGATCATGGCGCAATAGACTATGGTGACCTTAAAATGCCAAACAACGAAGAACGATCATGGTGTAATAGACTATTGTTAGTTTTGATGAGCCAGCAAAATTTTAGGCGATCCGAATCTGGTCGCCTAGACCCATGAAAGTAATAGCACATGAAAATCTAGGAATCAGGTGGAATTCATGTTTTACGGCCTAAAACACCAAAAAATAAGGAACGATCACGGCGAGGTGATGACTAGGTCATTTTTGATGGCTGGAAATATTTTAGGCGATCTGGGTCCGCTCGCCCAAACCCATGCAGATGGCGTGAGCTATAGCACACCAAAATTTGGGGATCGTGCAAAATCCTTATTTATGGACCTAAAATGCCTAAAATGAGGAACAATCAAGGAGAAGCAATGCCTATTGTTCCTTAGATCATTTTCTATGGGTCGGCAAATATTTAGGAGATTCGGGTCCAGTACGGAAGAATACAGATGGCGTGGGCTTCAGCACACGAAAGTCTATGAATCATGCGGAATTCCTTTTTTATGACCCTAAAATACCAAAAAAATAAGGAACCGTCATGGCGAAGCAATAACTATTACTCCTTAGGTCATTTTTATGGGCCGGTAAAATTTTAGGCGATTCGGGTCTGGTCACCCTGATGCATGCATATAGCATGGGCTATGGCACATGAAAATCTAGGAATCGTACGAAATTCCTGTTTTATGGCCCTAAAATGCCAAAAAATGAGGAACGGTCATAGTTAGGCGATTACTATTGTTCCTAAGGTTGTTTTTGATGGGCCAACAAAATATGAGGCGACCAGGGTCCTGTCTCCCGGATCCATGTATGACGTAGGCTATATCATACGAAAATGACAAAAATTAAGGAACAATCATTACGAGGTGATGACTATTGTTCCTTAGGTTTTTTTATGATTGGCCGGCAAAATTTTAGGCGATGCGGGTCCGATCGCTTGGACACATGCAGATAGTGTGGGCTTTAGCACACGAAAATCTGAGAATCGGGCAGAATTCTAAATTTATGGCCCTAAAATGCAAAAAATGAGGAAAGGTCTTCACGAGGCGATGACTATTATTTCTTAGGTCATTTTTTGTTAGCCGACAAAAATTTAGGCGATCCGGGTCAGGTCACCCGGACCCATGTAGATGGTGTAGGCTATAACATACTTAAATGTGGGAATGAGGTAGAATATTAGTTTTATGGTTATAAAATGCCAAAAAGCGAGGACTGGTGATGGAGAGGCGATGAATATTGTTCCTTAGGTAATTTTTGATGGGCCGGCAAAATTTTAGGCGATCCATATCTGGTCACCCGTACCCATGCAAATGGCGTGGGCAATAACACAGAAAAATTAGAGATTCATGTGGAATTCTAGTTTTATGGCCCTAAATCGCGAAAAAACAAGGAACTGTCACAGGGAGGCAATGACTATTGTTCCTTAGATAATTTTTCATTGGCCGGTAGAATTTTCAGCGACTTGAGTCCGGTCGCCCGGACCTTGGTTGAAGGCGTGGCCTATAACATATGAAAATCTTGAAATTGGGAGGAATTCCAGTTTTATGTTCCTAAAACACCAAAAAACATGGAACATTCATAGCAAGGCGATTAATATGGTTCCTTAGGTCTTGTCTGATAGGCTCGCAAAATTTTAGGCAATCCGGGTTCATTTAGCCGGGCCCATCAAGATGAAGTGGGCTATAGCACACAACAATCTGAAAATCAGACAAATTTCCAGTTTCAAATAAGAGACTGAAATTCATGTTTGTGACCCTAAAACGTCAAATAAGAGAAACAGTCGGAGATGATATTTTTTCTTATGTCGTTTTATATAGGCCGACAAAATTTTAGGAGATCTGGATCCAGTCGCACGGTCTAATGCAAATGGCACGGGCTATAACCTGTGAAAATCTGGAAATCAGATGGAATTCTAGTTTTATGGCCCTAAAACGCCATAAAATAAGGAACGGTCATGGCGAGGCGATGCTATTGTTCCTTAGGTCATTTTTCATAGGTCGCTAAATTTTAGGAGATTCAGGTCTAGTCACCCAAACCCATACACATGGCGTGGGCCTGAGGCGGATCTAGAATTTAAATCCTATGGGTTCAATTTTAATGTTTTTAACATTGAACCCATTGTATTTTCAAAGTTATGGGTTCATATCTACTATTTTTGCAATTTTAATGAATTTTTACATACAAATTTTTACTCCGCATCGAAAGTTATGGGTTCAGTTAAATCCGTATTTAGTACACTACATTCGCCTCTGGTGTGGTCTATAACATAAAAAAATCTTGGAATCGGGCAAAATTTAAGTTTTATGGCAATAAAACGCCAAAAAATGAGGAATGATTATGGCGAGACGATGAATATTGTTCCTCCTTAGGTTTTTTTGATGGTTTTTTTAGGCGATCTAGGTCCGGTCGCCTGGACCCATGTAGATGGAGTGTGCTATAACATCCAAAAATCTAGGAGTCGGGCGTAATTGCTGTTTTATTGCCCTAAAGCGTTAAAAATTTGAGGAATATTCTTGGCGATGACTATTGTTCCGTAGGTCATTTCTTAACGGGCTTGTAAAATTTTATACGATCCGGGTTCGGTCGCTCAGACCCATGTAAATGGCGTGAGCAGTAGCACACGAGAACTTAGGAATAAGGCGGGATTCGTGTTTTATGGTCATAAAACACTAAAAACAAGGAACAATCATACCGAAGCGATGACTATTGTTCCTCAAATCATTTTGATGGGCCGACAATATTTTAGGCGATCAGGATCCGGTCGCCCAGACCCATGTATATGGCATGGGTAATAACAAACGAGAATCTTGGAAGCGGGTGAAATTCCAATTCTATGGCCATAAAACGCCATAAAATGGAGAACGGTCATGGCGAGTCGATTACTATTGTTCCTTTGGTTGTTTTTGACGGACATGCAAAATTTTAGGCGATCGGGGTCCGGTTCCCCGGACCCATGCAAATGGCTTGATCTATAGCATAGGAAAATCTGAGAATCGGGTGGAATTCGAGTTTTATGGCCCTAAAACGCATAAAATGTGGAACGGTCTTGGCAATGGCTATTTTTCCTTCGTTCGGTTCTTATGAGCAGGAAAATTTTTATGTGATCCGGGTCCAGTCGCCGAACCCATGCAGATGGCGTGGGCTGTAGTACACGAAAATCTGGAAATCTGGCGAAATTCAAATTTTATGGCACTAAAATACCAAAAACAAGGAACAATTATGGCAAGGCGATGGTTATTGTTCCTTAGGTCATTTGGATCGGCCAAAAAGTTTTTAGGCGATCCGAGTCCGGTCGCCTGGACCCATACAGATAGCATGGGCTATAGCACAAACAAATCTGGAGAAATTTTAGTTTTGAGGCCCTAAAATGGCATAAAATGAGGAACGGTCATGGCAAGGCGATAATTATTGTTCCTTAGGTTGTTTTTGATGAGGCGAAAAAATTTCAGATGATCCGGGTCCGTTCGCCTGAACCCATGCAGATAGCGTAGGTAAATGCCAAAAATGAGGAATGGCCATGGGATGGCGATGACTATTGTTTCTTATGTCATTTTTGATGGGGCGGCAAAGCTTTAGGAAATTAGGGTTTGGTCGTCTGGACCCATGAAAATGGCTTGGGCTGTCGCTCCCAAAAATCAGGGAATAGGCCGAAATTCTGTCCCTAAAGCGCCATAAAACTAGGAAAGGTTATGGCGAGGCGGTGAATATTGTTCTTTAGATTATTTTTGATGGGCCGACGAAAATTTAGGTGATCCAGGTCCGACCGTCTGAATCCATACAGATGACGCGAGCTGTAGCACAAGAAATTTAGAAATCGGGCGAAATTTCAATTTTATGGCCATAAAATGCTAAAAATGAGGAACGGTTGTCACACCTCCTTTTTACGCTACCCCACCCCGCGAATGGCGTGGTAAAGGGAGTTTTTCCAATTAAAGCACAATCGAAACGGGATTCGTTTATTAAGAGATTCAGAGTCGCCACTTGGGAGATTTATGGTGTCCCAAGTCACCGGTTTGAATCTCGAATCGAGGAAAACAAAATTGACTATGTATTACAGTCTGTGAACCAGAAATCCGGATAAGGAATTCTGTTAACCCGGGAGAAGGTGTTAGGCATTCCCGAGTTCCGTGGTTCTAGCACGGTCGCTCGACTGTTATATTTGACTAAATTATCTGATTTTAGTACATGTTCAAACCTATTTGCATTTTTTAACTGCTTTTGATTATTATTATTTTATAAGAATTGCAACGTCGTGAAAACACATCTCAAACCACGTCACATCAATGTACCCGTGGTTATTGATATATTTTAACTCCGTTGAGATTTGGATTTGGGCCATATAAATGTGCACCCGAGTTTAAGAAGGTAAATTATTAAATACGCGCCTAAAGAGACTAACGCGTTGTTATTTTGGAGAAGGCCGTGAAATTCGCTAAACGGCCTGTCCCGAAGTCTAATTAATTATTATAACCAATTATTGATGGCCCCGCAGTTTTGTGTTTTATTTGGCGAGGCTCGTCTCATTCTTTATTCAAAGGCCGATCCTGAAGCAGCTATGATTTTCTATTTGTTTTTGTCTCTAAAAATAAAAATCCTAATTGATTGCATGGTTTACGAATTATTATAATTGAGCCATGAACGCAACCCGTTTGAAATCAGAACCTAAATACGCGTACGGGCAAGCCAACGGTTTATTTAAACGTCCCTTTTATTTTTATTTCATGATCCTATTTTCTTATTCCTCTTATTTATTGTTGCATATTACTAAAGTTGAAAGTTGAAAAGAGGAACTTGAATTTGACAACAAGGTAAACTAAATATTCCCAAACTATTTCAAACTCACATTACTAGATGAACTAGTATATTGGAATTAACTGTGTGAAACCCAAAACCATTTGGAACTTGTTTTTACAACTATTGAAATTAAAACCAACATCAATCACTGACATTTGAAACCTAATGTTATTCAGCATGCTATTCAAATTATCTCGCAATTTCATAACTGCACTACTGGGCTAGCCTACTGAAACACATTTATTGGAATCAGTGAAATGTTTTATCTGTCATAAACATGGAAAGCCACAGTTTATACAATCCGGTCCTATTTGTAGAAACTAATGATAGGCTAAAAGATACAGGCAGTCCAGTTATACACCTATCAACTAGTTATAAGTAAAAAATTCTACTCAATGTCCAATAAAAGATACAAGGGAATTCAACAGGAAACTTGGCAATATTTTCATTTCATCTTCAACTTCAGGTTTATATCAGTACATGATTTCAGAGTGTGTACCTGGATAATGAAAATAGAAGGAGAAGGAGGAGTCAGCAGCAGGTAAGCAACAGTAATACAACAGCAGTTCAGAACAGCAATTTGAAGTTCCAAACAGCCACAAACACAAGCCCAGAAAGTTCTTAAAACCAGACAGCAACTTTCAACACCCCAGTAGACTTAATTAATCTTGAATTAAACCAAAAATGGACCAGCAAACCACTGAACAATATCAACAGACTCAGCCCTACCCATCACTAACTTAATTAGATCATAAAACCATTTGAAATCCCCAGTGTATTTCAGATGAGCTTCAGCCCTTAGAACAAGAAAACTTGATCAAATTTGAAACCAGGAAACCATGTAACAGTGATTTTGGTGTTTTCAAACTTAACCAATTCTCAGAGTATCTCTAACCTTAGAATGCTTTTCTCTCCTTTTCCCTATTCAACTGATCAAGAAGAGACCCCCTACTTCTGTCCAAAGTTCCAGCATTTATAGCCCAAAACATGCCCTCCAGCTCTTAAGAGCACTCCCACTATTAAAAAAAAATATTCTTGCCCATAATATTCTCTTACCAACCCATTGTTATGTTTTTAATTCATTTTTAATTCCAAGTTATGGGTATATATTTGTTTAATCAATCCCTTTATCTCCCCATTATGTTTTGTTCCCCACAAATGCCTTATTTTAATGGTACACTAGCTTAATGGGCAGGGCACTCAGTCATTTCAAATTTCAAGTCCAAATTACCCCTGAAGCTACTATGAATTACTGAACTACCTAGTCCCTTTTAATCTGTCATTAAACCTTTCAGCTATAACCTACTGATCCTAAACAAGTTGATTCCTAATTAACCACCAAAATACAACAACTATAACCAACCAAACTACAACAGCTATAACCAATTCAGCTCAATAAGGAATCCTGCCTATTGACTAATTAAACGCATGAAACTAATCCCCACTTAACAACATTAGGATAACTCAGCAAAGTCAAGTTCATATCAGAACAAACATAGGGATTCAATTCATGAAACTCATATTAAGTCAAGTAGCATCAAAACAGAGATGATAGATTGAGGAAACACACTAACACGATTTTGACCTAAACAAAATGTATGAACACTGTAATATGCTGAACTCAAACAACTGACTTCATATGTAAAAAAAATGGTAGACAATTGGGAGAACCAAAAACAATTTGAAACAAAAGTAACAACACGCAATTACTGAAATAATCACAATTTGTACAAAACACATTGACACCGCCTAACTTGAATCAAAATAAAACAAAGGAGAAACCAGAATCCAGAGTAAAAATGCAAAACATTTGATCCTAAAGAAAAGGGGTAGAAGATGCATTTACTGAACGAGACTAACAGAAAAGAAAGAAGAATAAACTTAAAATAAATTCGGAAGGAATAGAACTTACTCGTCAAATTTGAGCTCAGGACTCGAATTATTTGAATTCCTCTAATCCGTGGATGAGGACTCCATTTGCCTATTTTTGGATTTCCAGGGTTCGTCCCTGATCTAATATTCGAGACGTTCGAACAAGATTCGAGGGGAACTATTGATGGTTTAGGGACAAGGGAGGTCAGGGGGTCAAGTGGTGTAAGTTTGGTAGCCATTAGAGGTGGCGCCATCACCGGGGATTTTTAGGGCGGCGCTAGGGTTCTTGGTTTTGAAATGATATCCGACGAGGTGGGCTAAGATTCGAAGAAAACGGGATGGATATTTGGGATGAGGAGGCTGAGGGGAGGCTGTGGTGTAAAGATGGAGGCGTTTGGCCCACCGGAACCGCCGTTAGGCGATTTCCGGTGGGCGGAGAACGGTGGTCGAAGGCGGAGTTTGGCGGCGTTACTGAGAGGGTCTCTAGGTTAGAGATGAGTGAATGAATTGGGGTTGCTGATTTTAGGGTCTTGACACATTAAATTGAAAGCATTAATCTGGGCCATTGGATTATGAAAATCCAACGGCTGTGATCAACCTTCACGGTAAAACGGGGTCATTTGGAATTAAAAGGAGATCGGGTATTGGGTGTAAGGCGGGTCGGGCTGGATATGGGTTAGGGTAGGGCGTTGGGGACCGTTGGATTGATTTGGATGAACGGCCGAGATCTTAAAAACAGCGTCGTTTTGGCTATATCTGAGATGGACCGGACTGGGTTGGGTGAGGCAAATGTTTTGGGCCTGGATTTGGTTAAATTTGGATGGCCCAGTTCGATTTTTCTCTTTATTTTCATTTCCTTAATTTCTAATTAATAAAAACCAAAATTCTAACTTAAATGATAAAATCAAAAATTAACTAAAATGCTAATTAACTCCTAATAATAATTATTACATAATATTAAACACCAATTTAAAAGTAAGCTCACACAATTTAAATGCCGAAAAAATGCAAAGTACATTATTTTTTGTGATTTTTTTTATTTTTTAAAGAACACTTAATTACTCCTAATTGTACAATTAAATCCTAAATGCAAATGCGACATATTTTTGTATTTTCATTAATTTAAGAAAATAAACATGCACACACAAACGCAAACAATTACAAAAATATCACGAAAAAATCACAAAAATGCACACAATAAAACAGATAATTTTTGTTTTGATTTTGTGGGAGTAATTCATGTGAGGCAAAAATTACGTGCTCACAACGATCATGGCAAGATGATGAATATTGTTCCTTAGGTAGTTTTTGATGGGCTAGAAATTTTTTAAGAGATCTGGATCCGGCCTCCCGGACCTATGCAGATGGCGTGGGCTATAACATACGAAAATCTAAAAATCAGGCTGAATTCCAGATTTATTGCCCTAAATTGCAGAAAAACGAGGAACGTTATTGGCGATGATTATTTTTCCTTAGGTTATTTTTATGGGATTACAAAATTTTATTCCATCCTGGTCTGGTCTATCGGACCAAAGTAGATGGCGTGGGCAGTAACACTTGAAAAGTTTGAGAATCGGGCGAATTCGAGTTTTATGGCCATACAATGCCAATAAACAAGGAACGATCATGGAGAGGCTGTGACTATCGCTTTTTAGGTAGTACTGATGAACCGACAATATTTTAGGCGAATCGGGTTCGATCGTTTGGACCCATGCATATGACGTTATCGCACGAAAATTTGAGAATCGAACAGAATTCTAGTTTTATGGTCCTAAAATGCCAAAAAATGAAGAACGATCATGGCAAGGTGATGATTATTGTTCCTTAGGTCATTTTGATGGGCTCGCAAAATTTTAGGCGATGGGGGTCCCATGTAGATGGCGTGGCTATAGGGCACGAAAATTTGAGAACGGGCTTTTATGATCCTAAAACGCTAAAAAATGAAGAACGGTCTTGGCGATGACTATGGTTCCTTAGATTGTTTTTATGGGCCGACAAAGTTTTATGCGATCCGCGTTCGGTCGCCTAGACCCATGCATATGGTGTGGGCTGTAGCACATGAAAATTAGGAATTGGTCTAAAGTCCAGTTTTATGGCCTAAAAGGCCAAAAACGAGGAGTGGCCATGGTCTTAGGTCGTTTTGATGGGTTGGTAATTAGGTGATCTGGGTCCGGTCGCCCTGACCATGCAAATAACTTGGGCAATAATACACGAAAATCTTGAAATGGGGCGCAGCACAAGTTGTATGTCCCTAACACGCAAAAAATGAGGAATGATCATGGTGAGGCTATTGCTATTGTTTGTTAGGCCATTTTTGATGGGCATGCAAAATTTTAGGCAATCGGGGTTTGGTCGCCCTGACCTATGATGGCATGAGCTATAGCACAAGAAAATATGAGAATTGGGCAAAATAACAATTTTATTGCCCTAAAACGCAAAAAATGAACGTTCTTTGCAATGCTTATTATACCTTAGGTCGTTTTTGATGGGACAACAAAATTTTATTTGATCCAGGTTCGGTCGCCTGGACCATGCAGATGGCGTGGGCTGTAGCATATGAAAATTGGGTATCGGGAGGAATTCCAACTCTATGGCTCTAAAACGCCAAAAAATGTAGAACAATCATAGCGAGGCGATTACTATTGTTCCTTAGGTCGTTTTGATGGCTGGAAAATTTTTAGGCGATCTGGATTTGCTTGCCCGGACCCACACAGATGGTGTGGGCTATAGCACACGTGAATCTTGGAATCGGGCGACATTCAAGCTCTATGACCCTAAACGCCAAAAAATAAGGAACGGTAATGGCGCGATTACTATTGTTCCTTAGGTTATTTTTGATGGGACGAAAAAATTTTAGGCGATCGAGGTCCGATCGTCTAGACGCATGCAAATTGTGCGGTCTGTAGCACATGAAAATTTGGGAATCGGGTGGATTCAAGTTTTATGACTATAAAGTACCAAAAAATGAGGAACGGTCATAGAGAGGCGATGACTATTGTCTCTTAGGTCGATTTGATGAGCCGATAATATTTTAGGCGATCCATGTGCGATCTCTTGGACCCATGCAGATGACATGGGCAATAGCACACGGGAAACATGGAATCAGATGGAATTCAAGTTTTATGGCCATAAAATGCCAAAAATGAGGAACGATCATGGCAAGGCGATGACTATTGTTTTTAGGTTGTTTTTGATGGGCCGGTAAAATTTTAGGCGATGGGGGTACGGTCGCCTGGGCCCATGCAGGCTATAGGACATAAAAATCTTAGAATCACGCAAAATTCCTTTATGACCCTAAAATGCCAAAAAACAACGAACGGTCTTGGCGATGACTATTGTTCCTTAGGTCATTTTTATGGACCGGGAAATTTTTATGTGATACGAGTTCGGCCACCCAAACACACGCATATGGCGTGGGTTGTAGCATACAAAAATCTTGAAATCGGGCAAATTTCTAGTTTTATGGCCCTATAATGCCAAAAATGAGGAATGGTCATGGCAAGGCGATGACTATTGTTCCTTAGGCCATTTTGATGGCCGGGAAAATTTTAGGCGATCTGAGTTTGGTCGCCCAGACTTATGCAGATGGCATGAACTATACACGAAAATTTGGGAATCAGGCGGAATTCAAGTTTTATGGCTCCAAAATGCCAAAAAAGAGGAATGATCATGGCGAGGCAATTACCATTGTTCCTTAGGTCATTTTTGATGGGACGGCATGCTTTAAAACGCCGTAGAATAAGGAATAGTCATGGAGAGGCGATGATGATTGTTCTTTAAGGCTTTTTTTATGGGCCATAAAATTTTAGGCGATCTAGGTCTGGTCTCCTGAAACTATGTAGATGGTGTGGGCTAAAGAACACGAAAATCTCGAAATTAGGTGAAGTTTCAAAATTTTAGCCCTAAAACGACAAACTAATTAGGAACGGTCATGGCGATGTGATAATTATTGTTCCATAGGTCATTATTTATGAGCCAAAAGAATTTAGGTGATCTGTGTTCGGTCGCCTGGATACATGCAGATATCGTGTGCTATAGCACATGAAAATCAGGAATTCGGGTGGAATTCCAGTTTTATGGTCCTAAATCGCCAAAAGATGAGGAATGGTCATGGCTAGTCGATGAATATTTTTCCTTAGATCCTTTTGTATGGCCTGAAATTTTTTTAAGCGATCGGGGCCCAATTGCCTAGACCCATGCACATGGTGTGGGCTATAGCACACAAAAATTTGGGAATCAGGTGGAACTTTAATTTTAATGGCCGTAAAACAGCAAAAAACAAGGAGCGGTCTTGGCGAGGCGATCACTATTGTTCCTAAGGTCATTTTTTATGGGATAGTAAAATAATATGCGATTCGAGTCTGGTCGCCCGAACCCATACAGACGGCGTGAGCAATAATACACGAAATTTAGAGATCGTGCAGATTTCATTTTTTATGGCCCTAAGATGCCCAAAAAAGAGGAACGGTCATGGTGAAGCGATGATTATTGTTCCTTAGGTCATTTTTAATGGATTGGCAAAATATAGGAGATTCAGGTCCAGTCACCCGGATGCATATAGATGGGTGGTCTTTAACACGCAAAAATTTGGGAATCGGGCGAAATTCGAATTTTGTGGCCTTAAAATACCAAAAAATGAGGAATGGTCATGGCAAGGCGATTACTATTTTCCCTAAGGTCGTGTCTGAGAGGCTACCATTTTAGGCAATCGGGGTTCGGTCTCCCATACCCATGCAGATGGTGTGGGCTTTTAGCACACGAAAATTTAGGAATATAGCGAAATTCCAGTTGTATGGTTCTATAATGCCAAAAAATGAGAAACAATTATGGCGAGGCGATGATTATTGTTCCTTATGTTATTTTTTGTGAGCCGATAAAATTTTAGGTAGACCAGGTCCGGTCACCTGGGCCCATGCAGATGACGTGGGTTATAGATCACGAAATATGGAAAGCAGGCGAAATTCCATTTTTATGATCCTAAGGCGTAAAAGAAATGAAGAGCGATCATGGTGGTGCGATGAATATTGTTTCTTAGGGATGGTAAAATTGTATGCGGTCCGGTCTGGTCGCCCAGACCCAACCTATACAGATGGCGTAGGCTGTAGCACACAAAAATCTGAGAATATAGCGAAATTCTAGTTTTGTGCTAGAAAATGACAAAAAGAGGAAACGGTCATTGCAAGGTGATGAATATTCTTTCTTAGGTTGTTTTGATAGGTCAGCAAAATTTTAGGCGATCTGGGATTTGTTTCCCGGACATATACAAATGGCATGTGCTATAACACACGAAAATCTAAGAATCAGACGGAGTTCCTATTTATGGCCCTAATATGACAAAAAATGAGGAACGGTATGGAGAGACGATGACTATTGTTCCTTAGGTGGGCCCTCAAGAATTTAGGCGATTCTGGTCCGGTAGCGCTGGCCCATGTAGATGGTGTGAGCTATAACACAAAAAAATCTGGGGATCAGGCGAAATTGTTTTTTGTGGCCCTAAAACGCCCAAAAACGAGGTATGATCGTAGCAAAGCGATGACTATTGTTCCATAGGTCATTTTGATGGGTCGGTAAAATTTTAGGAGTTTCGGATACAATCATCTGGATGCATTTAAATGGCGTGGGCTATAATACATGAAAATCGGGGAATCGGGTAGAATTCCATTTTTGTAGCCTTAAAATGCCAAAAAATGAGGAACCATCATGGCGAGGCGATAACTATTGTTCTCTAGGTCGTTTTGATCGACCGGAAATTTTTTAGGCGATCCGAATCTAGTCGCCCTAGCTCATGTAGATAGCGTGGGTTATAACTTATGAAATTCTGGGAATCGGGTAGAATTATAGTTTTATGGCCCTAAAATACCAAAAAAGGAGGAACGGTCATGGCAAGGCGATTACTATTATTCCTTAGGTCGCTTTTGATGTTTGGCAAATTTTTAGTAATCGAGGTTCGATCGCCCAGACCTATGCGGATGGCGTGGGCTATAACATATGAAAATTTGGGATGCGAAATTCCAGTTTTATGGCCCTAAAATGCCAAAAGCGAGGAACAGTCACGGATAAGCAATGACTATTGTTCCTTCGGTTGTTTTTTATGGCCCAAAATGTTTTTGGGTGATCCGGGATTAGTCGCCCGTACCCTTACAGATGGCGTGGGCTATAGCACACGGAAATTTGGAAATCTGGTGGAATTCAAGTTTTATGGCCCGAAATACCAAAAAAATAAGGAACGGTCATGGCAAACCACTGACTATCGTTTCTTAGGTAGTTTTCTTTGGGTAGACAAAATTTTTGGCGTTCTAGGTCCCGTCTCCCGGATGCATACAGATAACATAGGCTATAATACATGAAATCTGGGAATCGTGTGGTCTACCTATTTTATTGCCATAAAAAGCCAAAAAATAAGAAAAGGTCATGGCGAACCGATAACTATTGTTTCTTAGGTCGTGTTTTATGGGCCAAGAAAATTATAGGCCATTCGGGTCCGGTCACTCAGACACATGCAAATGGTTGTGGCTATAGCACTAAAAAAACTGGGAATCGGGTAGAACTTCAGTTTTATGGCCCTTAAATGCCAAAAAATGAAGAACTGTCATGGCGATGCGATTACTATAGTTCTTTAGGTCGTTTTATATGGGCCAGCAAAATTTTATGCGATCTGAGTCTGGTCATCCGGTGAGTTATAGAGTTATAACATATGAAAATCAAGGGATCGTGTGGAGTTCCTTTTTTATGGCCCTAAAATGCACAAAAAAAGAGGAACAGTCACGGTGAAGCGATGACTATTGTTCCTTAAGTCATTTTTAATGGATCAGCAAAATTTTAGGAGATTCAGGTCTAGTCACCCAGATGCATATAGAAGGATGGACTATTGCACACAAAAATTTGGGAATCGGGCGGAATTCTAATTTTGTGGCCCTAAACTACCAAAAAATAAGGAATTGTCATGGCGAGGCGATTACTATTGTTTCTAAGGTCGTGTTTGATGGTCCGATAAAATTTTAGGCAATCGAGGTTCAGTCGCCTGGACCCATGCAGATGGTGTGGGCTATTAGCACACGAAAATTTGGGAATGGACCGGAATTCCAGTTGTACGGCCATATAATGCCAAAAAATGAGAAAAAATTATGGTGAGACGATGACTATTGTTCCTTATGTCATTTTTGATGGGCTAGTAAAATTTTAGCACGAAATATGGGATCGGGCGGAATTCCATTTTTATGGCCCTAAAACACCAAAAAGAATAAGGAACCGTCATGGCAAATCTATGACTATTGTTCCTTAGGTCATTTTTTATGCGGCAAATTTTTTTTAGGCGATCTGGGTCTAGTCACCCGGATGCATGTAGTTAGCGTAAGTTAGCACACAAAAATCTTGGAATCATGCGGAACTCCTGTTTTACACGCAAAAATATGAGGAAAGGTCATGAGAAAAAATAACTATTATTTCTTAGGTCATTTCTGATGGGTCGACAAAATTTTAGGCGATTCTAGTCCGGTCATACGGATCCATGCAGATGGCATAGGTGCACACAAAAATATGAGAATCGGGTAGAATTCAAGTTTTATGGTCCTAAGGCGCAACAAAAGAGAGGAACGATCATGGTGAAGCGATGGCTATTGTTCCTTAGGTTATTTTTTAGGGTCGGCAAAATTTTATGCGGTCCAAGTCTGGTCGCCCGAATCCATACGGATGGAGTAGGCTGTAGCACATAAAAATCTAAGAATATGGTGAAATTCCAATTTTTTGCCAGAAAATGCCAAGAAAGGGAACGGTCATGGCGAGGCGATTAATATTGTTACATAGATTGTTTTAATGGGCCGGAAATTTTTTTGGCGATCTAGGATTGGTTTCCCTGATATATACAAATGGTGTGGGCTATAACACACGAAAATCTGTGAATCAGACGGAATTCCAATTTTATTGCCCGAAAATGCCAAAAAATGAGGAACAGTATGGCGAGACGATGACTATTGTTCCTTAGGTCATTTTTGATAGGCCCTCAAGATTTTAGGCGATCTGGGTCCGGTCGCGCTGACCTATGCAGATGGTGTGAGCTATAACATACGAAAATCTGGGGATCGTGCTGAATTGTATTTTTATGACCCTAAAACACACCAAAACGAGGAACGGTCATAGCAAAGCAATGCTTATTGTTCCTTAGGTCATTTTTGATGGGTCGGTAAAATTTTAGGTGTTTCGGATCTAGTCGTTCGGATGTATGTAGATGGCATGGGCTATTACACATGAAAATTAGGGAATCATGTAGAATTCCATTTTGTAGCCTTAAACGTCAAAAGATGAGGAACAGTCATGGAGAGGTGATGACTATTTTTCTTTAGGCCGTTTTGATTGGCCGGAAATTTTTTAGGCGATCCGAATCTAGTCGCCCTAACTCATGTAGATGGCGTGGGTTATAGCTTATGAAATTCTGGGAATCGGATAGAACTATAGGTTTATGGCCCTAAAATACCAAAAAAAAGGAGGAGAAACGGTCATGTCAAGGCGATTACTATTGTTCCTTAGATAACTTTTGATGTTCCAGCTAATTTCTAAGCGATCGGGGTCCCGCCGCCCTGACCTATGCGGATGGCGTGGGCTATAGCATATGAAAAATTGGGAATTGGGTGAAATTCCAATTTTATGGCCCTAAAATGCCAAAAAGAATAAGGAACAGTCATGGAAAATCTATAGCTATTGTTCCTTATGTCGTTATTTATGGGCCGAAAAAAATTATAGGTGATCCGGGTCTTGTCACCCGGATGCATGCAGATAGCGTCAGCTATAGCACACAAAAATCTTGGAATCATGCGGAACTCTTGTTTTACTTCCTTAAAATGCAAAATGACGAGGAAAGGTCATGGAGAAGCAATAACTATCATCACTTAGGTCGTTTATGATGGGCCAACAAAACTTTAGGCGATTCCAGTCTGGTCGTACGGACCCATGCAGATGGTATAAACTATAGCACACAAAAATATAAAAATCGAATAGAATTCCAGTTTATGGTCCTAAGGAGAAAAAAATGAGGAACGATCATAGTGATGTGATGACTATTGTTCCTTAGGTCATTTCTTAAGGTCAGAAATTTTTTTTGCGAACCCAGTCTGGTCGCCTGGACCAATACAGACGGCTTAGGCTGTAGCACACAAAAATCTAAGAGTATGGCGAAATTTCAGTTTTGTTGCCATAAAAATGCCAAAAAAAGGGAACGGACATGGCAAGGCGATCAATATTGTTCCTTAGGTTGTTTTGATGGCCCGATTAAATTTTAGGCTATCCGAGATTGGTTTCTCGGACATCTATAAATGGCGTGGGCTATAACACACGAAAATATGAGAATCAAATAGAATTCCTGTTTTATTACCCTAAAATGCCAAAAAATAAGGAATGGTATGGCGAGACAATAACTATTGTTTATGCAAGGAGTAAACTTGAATATTATCAACCTATGATAACTAAGGTGCTAGATAAACTACAAGCATGGAAAGGAAAGCTACTATCTATAGGGGAAGAGTTGTACTAATCACTAGTGTACTACAAAGTATGCCTTTGCACTTACTGTCTGCAATAAATCCTCCTAGCTATGTGATAAATAGGCTGCACAAAATCTTTGCTCAATTCTTTTGGAGCAGTGCTGTGGGAGGTCATAGTAGGCATTGGGCATCATGGAATACCTTATGCATGCCATATGAGGAGGGAGGAATTGGCTTCAGGTCATTACATGATGTGTCAAAAGCTTTCTTTTGTAAGTTGTGGTGGAAGTTCAGGACTAAACCTAGTCTTTGGAGTGCTTTCATGTGTCAGAAGTACTGTAAGAAGCTGAATGTAGTAGTTGTGCCATGGAGGAAAGGGTCTCATGTTTGGAGGAAAATGCTGGAATGTAGAGATTTAATAGAGCATCAGATTGTCTGGAAATTGAGAAGGGGTTCTTCAATGTTTTGTATGATAACTGGACTGGTTTGGGTGCTTTATACTTTTTGGTTCCACAGAATTTTGGTATAGATGAAGACATTTTCAATGTGCATGATGTTGTGGATAATGGAGTATGGGATGTTGCAAGACTTATGCAGATTCTTCCTGAAGAATTGGCTATGCATATTATAGAAAAGGTTAATCCTCCTTCTCAACAGGATGTGCCTGATGTTCCTTTTTGGATGCTTGAAACAAGGGGCAACTTTACTGTGAAGACAGCATGGGAATATTTGAGAAGGAGGGAAGATCCTAGAATTGCATACAAGAACATATGGGTGAAGGGTCTACCTTTTAAAATTTCTTTCTTTATGTGGAAGGTATGGAAAGCAAGATTACCCCTGGATGATTTTATGAAGAGACTTGGTTATCAAATGCCATCTAAATGTTGGTGCTGTGCTGATACTAAGGAAGAAACACTCTTACATTTGTTCTATACCTCAAATGTTGCAGAATCAGTGCGGAAATGTTTCCTAACAAGAGCAGGAATAGCAGTGCAAGGGCTAACATTACATCAAGCTATTGTCAAATGCTGGACTAAGTCAGATGTCCCCAGATTAAAATCAGTAATGCAGGCAATCCCATCATGTATAGTGTGGGAGTTATGGAAGAGAAGGAATAGCCAAAAGCATGGGGAACTAATATCAGTGAATAGAGTCATCTACCAAGTGACTACTCATCTTAAGCACCTAGTTCAAATAAGAAAGCCTGGTCTTAAGGTACCTCACAAGTGGATTGACATATTGACTATGTTGGAGAATTATACACCAAAACTACAGTACAGTAAGGTGTTGTGGGAATTTCCTATGGAAGGGTGGATAAAAGTGAACACTGATGGGGCATCAAGGGGAAATCCTGGAAGAAGTGCCATTGGGTTGTGTATGAGGGATGAAAAAGGAGATATTAAGTATGCAATGGGGAGTGTGATACCTGAATGTTCTAATAATGAAGCAGAAGCAAGAGCAATTCTTGAAGCTCTAAGGATGTGCAGGATATACAATTACACTCATATTTGGCTTCAGACTGATTCTATGCTGCTGAAAAATATTTTAGAAGGATCATGGAAGCCTCCTTGGAGTATTTTTGACACAGTGGAGGAGATTCAAAATTTAATGGATGGCCATACAATCAGGGTGACACACATATATAGGGAAGGAAATAAATTGGCAGACTACCTTGCAAATTATGCTTTGGACTTTGGAGATAAAGAATATTTTGATTTCTGGGATCTAGAGATACAAGGTAGGAGGATTGTGAATGATGATAAAATGCAATGTCCCTATTTAAGAGTAAAAGTTGCAAGAAGATAGGAGGGGAAGAGGAAGAAAGTATCAGAAGCAGGAAATACACTCAAATCTGTAAAGAGGAGAGTGGAGTGCTAAATTTTTTAACTAACATGGTTTGTTTTTTTTGCAGGTACATACTTGATATCTATGTCATGTCATGTACTACATTTTCTATGGGTGGTATCAGTATTTTATACTCATTCCCTAGGAGGTGAGGACAAGGCATGCATAGATATTCATCTTAAGATGCAGCATTTTACTATCAACAGGAGATTACCCACAATGCTTAAATTAAGTGGGCAGGATGGTGATGAGCATAATTTTCTCATTTTCAAGTATCACAGAAATATCAAAAATCTAATAGAATGGTCAAGGAAGGTGCCCAGAAAGTTTAAGAGAATTGGGCAACCACAGAACTACTTCACAAAAAGGGGTACAGGGATTCAGGCACAAGGAAAAAACAAACAAATAATCTGGTGGACTACACAAACAATAGGCAGTGTTCATACTCAAATCCTTAGGGAGGAGAGTATGAAAATGCCTTTTGTAGCTAACCATCTGTGTTTTTTTGCAGGTTCAGTATCACTATCTATTCTCTATGGTTTAAGGAAGCCCCAGATGGTGGTATTAGTACTTAGTACTCAATCCATCGGGGAAGAATTAGATCTAGAGAATAGAATAGTGATTAACAAGGCCACAGTATTTCATTATAAGTCTGTGATATACAAGTCCAAGAAAAATGTGCAGAATTGTTTAGCAAGGGTGTTACATTATAGTACCCTACATTCTCATGTAAAATCAGCACATGCAACAACAGGAAAAGCATCAGAAGCAGGAATACATCAAGTACATATATGGCACCAAACACAGAAGCAGGTTGCTAACAGAAAAGTTTCCAAATTGAGGAAACTTCAGCTGAATGAGGCACCTGTAGAAGCAGGTCAACACAACAGTACACAAGATGCAGACAATCAAACTCTAACTTTAAAGGGGTTTAATTGGATGATGCATTTGGGTAACAAACAAACAAAACACAAAAAAAGACAAAAGGATTCACATTCAAGGTATCAGACACAGTGCAATTTAAAGGAAAGTGGCAAAAAACGAAAAACAAAGCTACTGAAGGATTTGGAAGATTACATGGACACAAAATTTGCAGATATGACTATGGCTATTACATGCATTACAAAAAAGGCAAACCAGGAAGTTCTATTGAGCTATGGCATCTTTTTTCGAGCTTGGCCCCATCGGGCTTGGTGTACCCAAGAATATTCCCGACAAAAGAGACATAGCCAAGCAAAGAATACCGCGAAGACATAAGGAACGCCCCAAGGTGCAATCTACCCCAAAACGATAGGAGGATGAATCGAGGACAGGATCCTCGAGGGGTCATCAAAAGGGCCTGGTTTGACCAAAACATAGGGCCAGTCAACGGACCTCACTTATTAGAATACAATTTGAGCGTCGACATATCAAACATCGTGTTCGCTATCAGCAACATCCGAGATACAAAATGGCCAAGACCAATACAGTCATACCCCTCGCAGAGAAATTACAACTTGACGTGCGAGTTCCACAACATGCATGGCCACCGGACCGAGGATTGCCATCAACTACGGGAAGAAGTAGCCCGACTGCTTAACAAAGGGCAGTGTAATAATTCCTCAGCGATCGGGCCTAAAATCAGTTTCGAGACAAGGAGGCAACCAAGAAGAATGAAGTAAACGAACCTCAACACATCATCCACATGATCATGGGCGGCATCAATACCCCGCAAGAACCCATGATGAGGAAACAAAAATATCTATCACAAAGGAGAAACGAACTCGAGGATATATCCCCGATGACGCCTTTACCTTCCATGAAGAGGATACAAATTCTTTGTCTCAGCCCCACAACGACGCTCTGGTAATTTCCTTCCTTGTAAATTCTTTCCAGAAAAAACGTGTACTCGTGGATTCAGGTAGCTCAGCCAATATTATCAGGTCAAGGGTAATAGAGTAGCTCGGTTTAACTGAACGGATCATACCCGCCACTCGAGTCCTCAACGGGTTCAACATGGCAAGTGAAACAACAAAAGGGGAGATCATCATACCCATCACTGTGGCCTGTGTAACCCAACACACCAAGTTCCACGTCATAGAGGGGGACATGAGGTACAAAGCCTTGTTCGGACGACCATGGATACATTGCATGAGAGCAGTACGATCCACTCTCCACCAAATGATAAAATTCCCGACAAAGGACGGGATCAAAACCATCCATGGAGAGCAGCACGCGGCGAGAGAAATGTTTGTAATACACAAAAATAAACCCACGTCGAATGCCCGATCTCGGGCGATTAAAGCAAGTCAGCACCGAGAAGTATCCCGTCTCAAGGTACCTCTGTTTCTTTTATTTTATTTTGAAAATAGAAATTAACCCTCGTGCAGGCACTGTCCGAAAGCCTTGAGGCCTCGCAAGAAAGGCGCGCCCGACTTGACCGAAAATATCGAGACACTAGCGCTGTCCAAAGATCTCGATACATCACAATAAAGGTGTGCCCGTTGCACTCTTTTCCTTAGATCGAGTTTTTATCCCAAAACGAAGAAGGGTTTTTACCGGCAAGGTTTTTAATGAGGCAACGCACGCGAAGCCACCAGGAGATAAAACTCCACGCAAATCGCTCAAAGCCATCCTTACGGCCAACCTTCAAAGCAGCTGGGAGCATCCCTCCTGAAATCCACCAGACTCAGAGGAGCACTGAATAAAGATCCATACGGGGAGATGATGTAACAGGAGAAATTTGTCAAAATAGCCAAATTTCGTTAAGACGAGAACATGTATTATTATATCGGGCAATCAAAAATACCCCCTTCTTTTAGGAGAAAAGAAAGGCTCTTAAACAAGAACAAACCAATGTGAGAATCATCAAAACAATCCGACTTGGACTAAAAACCGGCCGAGTCAACTCGAAAACACATATATCGCATCAATAGATCAGAGCATATCTCCAATGCCTTACTTTGCAAAAATAAACAAATCACAACACTCTCCCGATGGGGACATCTCCACAAAATGCTTCCTGAGATACTCGGAGACTAAGGAAAACCGACATCCAGACGACCCCAGGGTCAAAACTCCGGGCTCACCAAGCCCCCAAAAAACAACTCTGGGATCACCAAGACCCCAAAAAAACAACTTCGGGCTCACCAAGCCCCCAGAAACAGCTCCGAGCTTGTGAAAAGCTGTGTTCAAGCAAACTCGACGACTCTGTGACTGTCGCCAACACGCATTGGAAAATCTGAAATTGTAAGACTCTAACAGGCAGCCTCGGCAAAACCAGATCTATTCTCCATAAACTATAAGACCTCAACAGGCATGGCAAACTGTAAAACCTCAACAGGTATGAAAAATCCCGCAGTTTAGGCTACACATCGCATTTTTAAGAATACCTAAAGGGCATACCCTCGGTGTGGATGCCTAAAACTGCTTCTCAGGATAAAAAAAATAGCCTCGGCCAAATGCACACGACTACGGTCGAAACGACCGCTACAGCCCAAAAAACGCGACTCGAGGACGCCCGACTGTTGCTAAATAATCCTCCGAGTCTACTTCGGAAAGAACCGGTTAAACACATGTTTCCCTCAATATGCAAAAAATGAGTCCTAACCACTTTGGCCCCAAAATTGCAAAAATATCGATCTACTCAACCTACGAGCTATGAATCTTTCGAGGTGCTCGAAACATCGCCGACTACGACTTGAAATCGAGGTTCTTTTAGAATCGACGACTGGTCAGGCAAAATAATCAATAAGACCTTAACGAGAGGAAACAAAGCCTACAAAAAGCCTCCGAGCCTCATATCAAAAGGTCTCAATGACCAAGCAATAGAAAGGCCACCATCACTGGTCGAAAGCTCAAATGAGGTTTTAGGGTCGATTACAGCTCGAGTCGCAACGCGACTCAGAGACTGGACCAAAATATCATAACACTCCCAGGAGCATGACATCGATGCCATTGTCTCCAATCGGAACCTCTGAAAAGATCAGAGGGTCGATTACAGCTCGAATCGCAACACGACTCAGAGACTGGATACCGGAGCCAGAAAATTGCCAAACGTCCAAAGGCATAGAATGAGAATCATTATCGCCAGCCCAAACAGGCTTAAGGGTAAGCCAAGCTCAAGTCGGATACCGACTCGGAGACTGAGCCCGAGGGAGATTCAAACACAAAATTCCAAAAGGCACGGCCCAACCAACGCTCTCGTCTGTCAAGACAAATCCCTAAGCCACGTGCCGGCAAAATCATTTCGGCCCAGGAGCACAAAGGGTCATCACCCTCCGCCCATGCAGGTGGGAAAGAGCTAGAAGGCCAATAAATGCTCAAGCCATGGTACAAATTGGAGACTACCTCCAAAACCGATCTGTACGATTGAGAGTAGCGACAGGAAGAACGTACAAAAGGATCAAAAGCCTTTAAATGTGTTCGTATATTACATGCAAAAACATTCTCCGCCTACAGGCACGCCCTGCGCACGTCTGAAACCAGGATACAAAATGATAGAATCTATATTTTGTGCCGAAGGGCTATAGCCCGTCAAGATCTCCCTCTACAACGTACATGAGGAGTGACCGAGCGTCACCCTCATCCGCCTTTACTTGAGCCAATTCCTACGAGAGGATAAAGCCTCTCTCTCCAACCTCCTCAAATATTTCTCTTCGGGATCAGCAGCGAACATATTCTTCGATCCTCTTTTCACGATCAAGGGCTTGCCTCAAATCAGATTGGGCATCAGCAACCTCCTTTATGCAAATCGCCATCTCATGATCCGCCCTGGTTCGGCTCAGCGCCGCTTCTGACCGGGCATCAACTATCTCGCCCCTGATCTTCGAGAGGTCAGACTCTAGTTTCTCGATCATATCCACTTGAACCTTGGCGTTACTTTGGGATAAGTTGAGCTGGGCCACAAAGGCAGGAATCTTGGTTGAAGCACTCACTTCCTCCAAGGCTAGAGCCCGCACTTGGCCCCTTAATCCTTCGCAGGCTGCCCTGACACGGTTCACCTTACCCTTGAGGTACTCCAAGGTCTCTTTCCTTTTCTGCAGCTAACACGGAAAGAAGAAGTTAGCCTTACAAATTAAAAAGAAGCAAAGAATGCACTGCGAGAAATTACCTGCTCCATCAAATATCTCTCATAGTTCGAGCTACGATACGCCTCATATCACCAATGTTGCAGCTCAACCTCTTTCTCCATGCAAAGAAGCCTAGGGGATTCTCCCTCATACCGAACCCTCTGAAACTTGGCCTTTTGACAGAGAAACTCATACATGAGTCTATCACAGGCCTGCACAGGAAAGATTCAATGAGGGGAGGAAGATGCGAGGTATGGGAGAATTATGCATGAACTCACCGCAAAATGAAGATGGCAAGATCTCTCCAAGTCAGAACACATTCCTAATATTACCACTCATCGAGGAATAGGTACCCCAGGGATAGCCGACTCTGGTGATGCCCCGTCCTCAGAAATACGAGCCCGGCCAACGCCACTAGAAGCTCCTTCACACGGTGGGTCTCGAACCCTAATTGCTACCGTCTCTCGGCTAGGAAGCCGACGACTCCATTCTCTTCTCTGGGAAAATGCTACCTCACCCTGAGGAACCGACCGATATCTACCAAAACAACGTGCCAGCATAAATAAGATTGGAAAATGCCGCCTCAAGTACATATTGGTAGAAGAGAAGCAACATACGCACATACCTTGATGGTACGCTCCCCACCTGATGCGAGACATAGCTCGCCACCTGCGTTCATCGTAAGACGAATGGGTTACCAGCTTCTGAACCCAGCCGGGAAAATCATAAACTCGGCGTGGCGTCCATGAAGTTGCTGCAACAAAGCGAATAATACTGATTACTTTGCCGATTTTTGCTATGGACAAAAACTGAAGGAACGATGAAGTGCCTCACTTACGTGCGTAGTTCCACCCTTCGGGGAACGACAGGAACTCTACAGGAATAATATCGATCATCCTAACTCGGACAAACCAACTGGCCCACTCTCACTCTCCACTTTACTCGTCATCAACAGCAAAGGGCATGGGCGAGCGACCCCTCAAGGTTAGTAGCCCTCGATGGTGGAAAGGCCGGTATAGCATGATGAGATAATCGAGCGTAAATTCAAGTCTGGACTTTTCCACAAAGAATCTCATCATCAGCACCGTTCGCCAAAACGACGGATGAATCTACGCCAGGGTAACCTGATACTTCAAGAAAACGTCGAGCACGACCTTATCAAGAGGGCCAAATGTAAAAGGCTACAAGTACACGCTCAGGAACCCATAAGTAGAGTCCACGATGCCTTCATATAGGGAGAGCACCCACAGTGCCGTCCCCACGCTCCACCCACAGTATCGCCTCTCCATCTCCAAGTATTCCTTTCTCATCAAGGACGCCATCTCCAGAGCGAAGCCCTTCGGCTCTCCAACACCAGGAATGACATCCCCCAACCTGTGCCTTTATGAGTTCGAAGTAGTCTCCATGGCTGAAGCAGAACCAACAAAATAAAGCAAAGGAGCACATACGCTTTTCATACTTTAAAAGATAGGAAGCCCTATGTTGAAACGGAAGAACAGCTGCCCAAAAGAGCGAAGTCTCACAAAGAGGCCGAAGCCAACCCTACACTCTCTGAAAGAGTTATCTACATCAAAATCAACAGAGCCCACCGGGGCATCCGAAGATGGCCTTCATCCAGGGCAGCGTTCCCGAAGACCCCAAAATTCGATGCAAGATCTCCAAACGAACCAGTTGGCCCGGACAGCTCAAGCTTATTCGGTCAGTCCTCCATCGGTCCAAAGTATGACAAAAAAGAAAGTGGGGAAGAGTCTTGCCAATCAACTGGAGACCAAAACGGGCTATCATGGCAAGCTACGACGGTCCATAAACAAAAGAAGGCATTTAAAAATCCGAATGGCGTAAAAGCAAACAAGCGCCAAAAGGGAAGCAGAAGTCTATCTCATGCGTCCCGAAAGGACCGTCTACATCCAGATCAATAAGGGCTTCGAGGTACCCAAAGATGACCTACATCCAGAGCACTACCCCCGGAGACCTCAAAATTCAACGCGCGATATCCGAATAACTTGGAAAATTCTTATAGCGCCAATCCATCGGACCGACCTAGAGTTATCTCGAGAAATGACAATGGGACCCATGTCGAGCGGCAAGAAATCAAGGCAAACACTTACATTAAAGCTAAATATCAGCAATTGGTAGCACTTTTGCCTCGAGGAGCGGAAGCGACATGACATCGAGTAGAGATCCACGAACCACGCCATCGGTCACTGAAGATTGCGCCCCATTCTGAATCACCATTATAGCATCGCCAGAAGGAGCTCGAGGAGTCAAGTTTCAAAATCATTTCCCATCACTTCATCATGAGAAACATGGAGACTATTTGTACGCGGTAAAAATCAGAAGACTTGATTTTCACTATCAAGATAATTTTGGAAGCCTTCCTCGAGACACCGAGGATGGAAGGCTACGATCGAGTTCCCTGCCTCGGGGCTCAATGAGGTCCAAATCAAAGGAAGCAAGGCCCGAGGACAGCGTGAGAAAAGACATTTCCAAAGCACATGGCTACACCTGATAGTGCCGGTCTATCTGTAACTTACCAAGATGACGTGCGATAAGCCGTCCCATCTTTCTACTTTTGTAAATGATATATACGTATTTTATTGAGTCCCTTCTCCTATATAAAGGGTACTCACCCCACCTTGTAGGGGACTGATGTTGCTCCACTTCCCCAATAAGCAATAATCTCTCTCTCTCTCTCTCTCTCTCTCTCTCTTTCTTCTAAGTTATCAGTGTTCTTCGACCCCGAGGTAGCCACAGTATTTTATTGTTCTTCGTTTGTTCTCCATCATTTAGATCAAGATTGACGATATAAATCCTTGAATACACATACTTGTCTGTTATCCCCTTCCCGATTACCCTTGATAGGGTTACCTTTGATAGGCCCGTGGTAGGCTCGAGGCCTGGCCCCGAGGTACCTATTGGCTTGTTCTAAGCCAGGGAACATCCCCTACCGGTTTGGTTATCATTTTGGCTAGCTCAATCTTTACTGTTTTACTCCATGCCCAACACTAATCACCCTTCCAAACTAGCTCGGGAATAGATCATGTATTTTTAGAATCCCATTTATAAATTTAATTGTTGTTACCATTTTCACGAGGAAAAAAACCCTTACATCCCTGTTCGAGTTATGAGGAAAGCAGGTAGGAAGCAATTCATACCCAGGGTCGACAAGATGAGCCATCTTCGAGCCGACTTCCAAAATAATGATAGTCCCCAAAAGTGCCAAGCCCAGCACTTGTGGCACTGCAAGATCGTAATAGAGAAAGACACCATCTAGCCAGACAGATATCATGCCGGTTGTACCCCTTTCTATTTAGGTTGGTTGGAAGACAATAGGGATGGTCTGGGACAGCCATGGTTCATGCAAGGTCACAAAATTATAGATGAAAAGTCCTAGGCACAAGTCAAGTACAACCAGCTGCGCAAAAGGATCCGTGAATGCGAGAGCGAACACCGCGAGATACAAGAGTCCAACAAGAAGATGATTGAGGAGTGGAAGGACATGGCTATTAGTGCCAATAAAAGGCAAGGTTACTTGGAGCGAGGCATAGTAGAACTGGAGGGAAAATTTCTCAAAAGTGTTGAAGACTGTCAAAAGGCTGAAGGGACCGAAGGTGGACATCTAGCCAGAGCATACCTGTTGCTGGAACTTCGTGAATTGGGGAAGCTGTTCGACGGAGCCAAGGATTTCAAATATAGGGAAGGTTCTTCTGGGACCAAATAGATAGGAATTTACTTTTTCGCTTTATGAATGTAATAAGGTCAATGGCCATTAGTGACTTTTATTTCTTGCTTATTTAGTATCTTTTTAGGATTCGCCTATTTTTATTTGTAAAATAAGGCATTTAGCATTAAAAGTTCTCCAAATCTATTTGTCGCTAAGCCTACATCGGGCACAAAGAGGTTCCCAAATTAGGACACGCTTTACATTCCCGCACTATATATTTAAATATTGCAATACTTTTTATAATCCTCACTGACTTGATTACCTTTTGTTTTTTTTTTATTATTCCCCTCCCCAAAGGTTAGTTCGTGCACTCTGGCATCATCATCTTATTTCACAAGATCCAGGGCCCTCCACCCACTCTTCCTCTTAGTCCCTCTAAAGGCAAAAACAAAGGCAAGAATAAAATGGAATATTTAAACAACATCAAAAAGGAGAACACAGCTGAATGGGTAGAGGCCACTGATGGCCAGGGTATTCGGGTTCCTAACGAGAACGTATCATAGCTTGAACAGAAACTGTTGAAATTCCAGGATGATCTAGATCAGGTTCAAAATATGGCAAACCTGTCATTTTCCCTGAACACCGCAGATATCAACTTCCCCAACTCTCAAAACCTTACACCTTCTCAAAATATCCCAAAATAGTAGAATCATCTCGCACCTCACCATCACGCTGCTCCACCAAAGAACCAATGTAACACCTGCCATACCCCAAAGAACACTCAACTACTCATCCCAGAACCTCAAAACTCCACAAACGACCATTTCCACACCCATACACCAGGACACCATAACACTCCTATGTACGTGGAGACCATGCCACACTCCACCTAACCTATCTCATGCACACCTGAGTCTGATAAAAATGATCTACTTATCAGGAACTTGGCCGAGGAACTTAAGAAACTGACCAGCTGGATTCAGGGCATTGAGGAAAGCAAAGGAATCGAGGGGCTGAACTATGAGGACCTTTGAATACAGCCTGATGTCGAACTTCCTAAGGGGTACAAACCTCCTAAGTTTGAAATATTTGATGGTACAGGTGATCCAAGGGTCCATCTGAGGACATATTACGACAAGCTGGTTGGAGTAGGGAAGGATGAAAGGATCCGCATGAAGCTGTTCATGAGGAGTTTGAAAGGAGATGCATTATCTTATTACATCAGCCAAGATCCCAAGAAGTGGTCAAGCTGGGTGGGCATGGCATCTGGCTTTATGGACAAATTTAGGTTTAATACATAGAACGCACCAGATGTGTTCTACATCCAGAATTTGAAGAAAAAGCCCACGGAGACGTTTTGCGAGTATGCTACTCACTGGAGATCCGAAGCTGCTAGTCAGACCCGCCTTAGAAGAGGAGCAAATGAACAAGGTCTTTGTCCAGGCTCAGGACCCGCAGTACTATGAACAACTGATGATAATTGAGAACCACAAGTTCTCCGACATTATAAAATTAGGTGAAAGAATTGAAGAAGGTATTAAAAGTGGTATAGTTACAAATTTTGAAGCCTTGCAAGCTACGAATAAGGCTTTACAGTCCGGCGGTATGTCCAAGAAAAGGGACGTAGGGGCCGTGATGGTTGCACAAAGGACCAAGTCTCCCCTTGAATACCAAGCTTAGCCAACACCTCCACTCACATACCAGCCAACCCCGAATTACCAAGCACCCTCATACCAAGCTCCGCCACCAACTTATCAGTCATCTCCACCTCCTACATATCAACCTACTTCACCCTAGATACTCCCAACCCACTCATGTCTACCAAACTTATAATGCTCAACCATCCCATTATCAATCACCCCTTGCACACCAAAATTTCCCTAAACCGAAACCTAATTTTGATCGTAGACCTCCAAAACAATATACAACCATCGTTGAACCCATCGAACAACTGTATAAGAGGCTCAAAGCTGCTAGTTATGTCACCCCCATCTGCTGCAACCCCTGAGAATCCTTCTTAGTGGGTTAACTCAAACAAGTCCTGTGCATACCACTCTGGCATGAAAGGACACACCATTGATGAATGGCACTCCTTGAAAGACAAGATACAGTCTTTGATTGATAACAAGATCATTGTGGCAAAGGAACCCGCTCTAAGCGTCTACAACAAACCTCTACTAGACCATAAGGGTAGAGGTATCCAAATGATTGAAGTAGAAGATGACTGGGACCCAAGGGATCAATCGGGTTGATCGCAAAAGGTGATGACCCGAAGAAACCGACACTTACTCTCAATCCAATCATAGTCCAGATTCAACCGTCTGAGGACGCTGAGGTGAATATGTCTATACCTATTGAGTTTGAAGAAGCACCATCCGCAAAGGCACCAGCACCAATTGAGGTTGAATGCGTCTCCGGCGAATGCACCCACACCATTTGAGGTTGCAGTCTTGCCACCCAAGGCACATGTTCTGTTCGAAGTGAGGATAGAAGCACCGATCCAGTGGCGATATCAACCATGCCACCCTTCTATACAAATGATGTACCCTGGGACTATACAGCTGAGGCGAGAAGGAAGGGCAAAATCAGGATTGAAGAAACTGTCACAGCACAGGGTATGACAAGAACTGGTAGAGTCTATACCCCTAAACATCTAGCTGAATCAAGCAAGCATACCTCCAATCGACCGCCCCTCATTGAGACAGTTCCGGACGACCTTTGGAAGAAAATATAGGCCAAGAAATATTCGGTCATCGACCAGTTAAACAAGATGCCAACATAAATATCCATTCTCTCTTTTTGCTACAAAATTCTAAGACGCACAAGAATGCTTTGTTAAAAGTGCTAAATGAAGCATACGTACCAAGTAATATCACTAGCGGAGAAGTGGCTAATATGGTAGGAAAAGTGGTGGAAAGCCATAAGGTCACCTTTTATGAGGACGAGCTGCCATCTGAAGGGCTGGGGAACAACAAAGCACTGCACATCACCGTGCAATCCGAAGATTATTTCTTCACCAACATCCTGATCGATGGAGGTTCCAGTCTTAACATTTATCTACTGGTAACACTCAAAAAGTTGGGCAAAGGGCTGTATGAGATAAAAGATGGAGCAATCAATGTGAAAGCCTTCTATGGTTCTCAGAGGTCTACCATTGGTGAGATTAGTCTATGCCTGCAATGGGACCAACCTGGTTCGAGGTTGATTTCTAGGTAATAGATGTGCCAACGTCTTACAACTTGCTGCTAGGACGGCCATGGATTCATGCTACTGGGGCCGTAGCATCAGTGTTGTATCAGGCAGTAAAGTTCGAATGGAATCACCAGGAAGTGATCATTTACGGCGATGATAGCAACCTTATATACAGTCGCCAGACCATTCCGATGATCGAGGGAAGAAGGAAGCTGGGTGGAGAAACTTACCACCACATTGAGCGGGTCAATGCTATCGACAAAGACAAATGGTGGGACAGCAAAATTGAGAGTATACTGAGTTGGAGTGGGTACAAACCTGGTAATGGGCTCGGCAAGAACCTTCAAGGAATCTCTAAACCCATAAAACTCATGAAATATGGCACTACCTTCAGTTTGGGATATGAATACACTTGGGAAGAATTCAATAGATGGTCGCCACCATGGCGTGGTCCTTACTACCAACTAGAGAAACCAATACCGCATCTGGAGTAGACCTTCTAACAGGCCGACATTATTTATGGGTCAGATGAAGAAGAAGCACTTGCAGCAGTGAAGAACTTATTTCTAGAGGACAGTGATATAGGCTGTTGCGTTATTCTCAAGGAGGATGGGGAGGAAGGCCCTTCCATACAGGCTGTGAGTAGAGGGGCATATCTCAAGAATTGGACCATCAGGACAACCAAAGGCCGACGAGCCTCGGGGATAGCAAGGCTAAAACAATCATTATTCACTGTTTTATTTACTAAATGATTTTCTTTTCGCAATTTTCAATTCCCACAATAAGATCTTCAATGTTCAAAATAGTTTTTCAATTTATCAAAAGCATTTTTGGTTTTTCTTATGAATTAATATTTATTGCTATCCTTTTCTCTCCTTGCTTTACCAATACAATATTACTATTACTTGTCTTGATGAACCAATGACTGTGACATGCAATGAGACAACGCAACAAATGCATATTGATTCAGAGGAAAATGACATACCTGTCGAGATCGTCAAGGAAGTTGATAACTTTGAGAACAGACCTAAGTCCAACCTGGACGAGACCGAAATTGTCAACCTGGGAGATACAGAAAATATCAAGGAAATGTGAATCAACCTTCACCTATCGCCATCAGAGAAGAAAGAATACATAGAATTTCTGAAGGAGTATGAGGACATATTCGTCTGGTCGTATGATGATCTGACTGGTCTGAGTACATCTATCGTGGCTCACAAACTGCCAACCAATACAATGTGTCCACCAATAAAGCAAAAGCTCAAAAAGTTCAAGCCTGATATGAGTTTGAAAATCAAGGAAGAAGTCACGCAGTAGATCAACGCTAAGGTTCTCAGGGTAGTAGAATACCCGACATGGTTAGCCAACATTGTGTCAGTGCCGAAGAAAGATGGGAAGGTCAGAGTCTGTGTCGACTACCGGGATATCAACCGGGCAAGTTTGAAAGATGACTTTCCTTTGCCAAATAATCACATCCTGATTGATAATTGCGCCAAGCATGAGCTACAATCATTCGTAGATTGCTTCGCTAGTTATCATCAGATCTGGATAGATGAGAAAGATGCTGAGAAAACGGCTTTCATTATGCCGTGGGGAGTGTACTGTTACAAGATGATGTCATTCGGCCTAAAGAATGCAAAGGCCACCTACATGAAGGCCATGAATACCATCTTCCATGATATGACATACAAAGAGATAGAGGTATATGTGGATGATGTTATTATCAAATCTAAGAAGGCCACTAACCACATAGAAGATCTGAGAAAGGTCTTTAATAGACTGCGAAGATACAACCTGAAACTGAACCCCTGCAAAGTGTGCATTTGGGGTTCCTGCTGGGAAATTGCTTAGGTTTATTGTGAGCCGTTGAGGAATAGAACTGGATCAATCGATAGTGAAAGACAATCAAGAACTACCACCACCAAGGAATAAGAAGGATGTGATAAGTTTCTTGGGAAGGCTTACTACATCAGCCGATTCATAGCATAGTCTACAGTTATCTGTGAGCCAATCTTTAAGATGTTAAAGAAGGATGCCTCCACCAAATAGATCGATGACTGCCAAAAGACCTTCAACAAAATCAAGGAGTACCTGTCAACACCACCAGTCTTAGTCCCGCCCAAGCCAGGTAGACCCTTATTACTCTACCTTGCAGTGTTAGATGGGGCTTTAGGCTGCATCCTGGGGTAGCACGATGAAACAATGAAGAAGGAGCAAGCCATTTATTATCTCAGTAAGAAGTTCACCCTGTACGAGGCTCGGTATTCTCTATTGGAACGCACCTGTTGTGCTTTGACTTGGGTAGCTCAGAAGCTGAGACATTACTTCTGCACCTATACTACATATCTCATATCGAGAATGGATCCCTTGAAGTACATCTTTCAGAAGCCCATGCCCACCGGCAAGCTAGCCAAGCGGTAAATCCTATTAAGTGAGTTCGTCATTGTTTACGTAACTCAAAAAGCAGTCAAGGGATAGGCACTGGCAGACACCTTGCTGAAAACCCCGTGAATGGAGGATACGAACCCATAAAAATGTATTTTCCTAATGAAGAGGTATCATTCATAGGAGAAGACATTGCAGAATCCTATGACGGTTGGAGAATGTTCTTCGATGGATCAACAAACTTCAAAGGAGTTGGCATAGGAGCAGTCCTAATATCAGAAACCGGTCAGCATTATTCGGTGTCTGCCAAACTCAGGCTCCCCTGCACCAACAATATGGCCGAATATGAAGCCTGCATCTTAGGACTCAAAATGGCCATTGACATGAACGTTCAGGAGCTGCTAGTGATTGGAGATTCAAACTTACTTATACATTAGGTACGAGGAGAATGGGCAACCAAGAACTCCAAGATACTCCCGTATCTGCATCACGTACAGGAATTGAGAAAGAGATTCAAGAAGACGGAATTCCAGCATGTTCCCAGAATCCAGAATGAGTTCCCCGATGCATTGGCTACCCTATCATCTATGATATAGCATCCCGATAAGAATTTCATTGATCCCATTTAGGTGAAAATCCATAATCATCCAGCTTACTGTGCCCATGTTGAAGAAGAAGCAGACGGAAAGCCTTGGTTTCATGATATCAAGGAATATTTGGCAAAAAGAGAGTACCCAGAGCTTGCGAATCCTACTCAGAAATGCACACTTCGGAGATTGTCCAACAACGTCTTTCACAGCGGAGAAATCCTGTATAGGAGGACTCCCGATTTAGGATTATTAAGATGTGTCGACGCAAAGGAAGTATCCAGGCTACTAGAGGAAATTCATGCTGGGACTTGCGGTCCACATATGAACGGTTTTGTCTTAGAAAAGAAGATACTCCAGGTTGGTTACTTTTGGATGAATATGGAAACGGACTGCATTCAGTATGTCCAAAAATGCCACTGCTGTCAGATACATGCAAACATGATAAATGTACCTCCAAGCGAGCTTAACACAACAAGCTCACTGTGTCTGTTCGCCACCTAGGGAATGGATGTTATTTGACCAATCGAGCCTGCTGCTTCCAACGAGCACAGGTTTATCCTAGTAGCCATCGACTACTTCACCAAATGGGTCAAAGCATCATCTTACAAAGTACTGACTAAGAAAGTCGTGGAAGACTTTGTACGCGACCGCATTGTTTGTCGATTCGGAATTCTAGAGTCAACCACTACTGATAATGGCTCCAACCTCAACAACGACTTGATGAAAGATATGTGCGAAACTTTCAAGATCAAGCGAAAAAATTCCAAAGCATACATGCCTCAGATGAATGGAGCTATAGAAGCCGCCAACAAGAATATCAAAAAGATATTGAGGAAAATGATAAAGAATCACAGACAGTGGCACGAGAAGTTATCATTTGCTCTACTAGGGTATCATACCACAGTCAGCACATCAACCGGGGCAACCCCCTATATGCTGGTTTACGGTACATAGGTTGTCATTCCTGCTGAGGTAGAAATTCCTTCCCTAAGGATCATACAAGAAGCTGAGCTTGACGACATAGAGTGGGTAAAAAGTCATTACAAGAACCTTGCCCTTATAAACGCAAAGAGAATAAATGCAGTCTGACATGGTCAACACTACCAGAACAAAATGTCCAGAGCCTTCAACAAAAGAGTCAAGCCAAGACAGTTCACACTGGGGCAGCTGGTGTTAAAGAAATTTTTTCCACATCAAGATAAAGCCAAATGAAATTTCTCTCCCAACTGGCAGGGTCCATACAAGGTTCACCGGGTTTTGACAGGAGGAGCCCTCATACTTGCATAAATGGACGAGGAAGTCTGGCCAAAGCCGATCAATTCAGATGCAGTCAAGTGTTACTATGTGTAATCTTTATGCTTTCCTTATATGATGTAAATTGAACAATGCCTGAACTGATTCCCATATAAGAGGGGATACATAGGCAGCCCTATGGGTTCTGTCACAATTCAATAAAATTTCATTTTCCCCTGCGAGTGGAAACTGGGGCAGAATTTTGAGGAGGACCCTTAAAATTACGAAGTAATTTCAGCCGATCGCCACACGAGCAGTAGTTAGAAACATCAACCTATCACACCCCAAAAATTAGAGGAGCGCGACCGACGCTCAACCGAGTAAACACGACTGAGCAAGCCTGGCAGGTTTCATACGTACTACCCAACCCAACTCATAATTACATAAGGGATGGACTTCATTGAAAATACTTAGTAAGTATTCTATTAAATACTTGGTTGGGGTAGGTCCAGGTTTTGCTCGAATCTTCAATTGAAGATTCGAGAAGTTCCAGGTTGATTCGAAGCAAATGGTTAACGGATTTGGTTTGGGGTTGGTTAGATGCTTAAGGGGTGTTAATTTGTTTACCGACGGCGTTGTTGTCGCCGGGTTTCAGGTGGAGGAGTTCTAAGGCGGCTAGGGTTTCGGTGAAGGAGTGTTTGTTCAGTCTCTGAGTTTGAGAGACGATGAATCGGGTGAGGGGAGTGTTTGGATTGGGGGGCTGGGTAGGAGATTAGGCTTATATAGGGAAGGGGGCGTTTGATCTTGGCCGTTGGATCAAGCAAGATCAACGGCCTGGATCATTTTACTAATGGGGAACGACATCGTTTGGTCTAAGTTGGGGGACTGGGTTGACCCGGGTAAAATGGACTGGGTTATGGGGGAAACTTGGGACCGTTAGATCAAAGGGAATGAACGGCTCAGATCATCATGCCTGAAACGACGTCGTTTCAAATAATGCTGGGATGAACTGAACCGCTTGATTAAAACAAATCAATGGCTCAGATCACTCATGCCCAAATCGGCGTCGTTTCCCCCGTCTCTAAGACTGGCTGAAATGGATCGGGTAGATGGGTGATTTGGGCCTTGACTTTGGGTCCAAAAGATGGCCCAGGTCTGATTTTTGTCTTCTTTTATTTTATCCTTTCAATTCCTAATTAACAAAAATTCCTAAATTAAATTGTGAAAAATCAAAATTAACTCAAAAATATTAATTAACCCTTAACAATAATTAACACACAAGTCTAAACATTAATTAAAAACCAAATTATGGTTTAATTAATTCCTAAGTGCACAATTAAATCCTAGATGTGCATGCAACATATATTTTTGTATTTTTTAATTAATTAAAATAAGATAAATATTCACAGAAATAAATATCCAAAATGTCACGCAAAAATTTTCAAAATTGTACCCAAAGGCAATTTATTTTATTCTTCGATTTCTTTTGGAGTAGTTTTCGTGAAGCAAAAATCACGTGCTCACAGCTGCCCCTCTTTGTCCGAAAATACGAAGGGTTTTCGTGCAAAGATAAAGTAAGCAGATACGAGTGATTTTTTCCCGTTTGACTACTCCGTGTGAAGTATTTTTCGAAAGATTTAACCGAACCTTTGCTTCAAAGGTTTCCTACATATCCCTGGCTAAAAGGGAATCAGGTCAATGTAGTTCAGGAAGTTTTAGTTGCTGGGACTACCATGGGACCGTAATTTGCTGTTACTGTTGCTGCATGTTGTTACTACTGCTTACCAACCTCCTTATTAAACCGTGCTAAAAGAAAACAAGAAGCTAGACTAAACTAGGAATTACAAAATCTTATCTATCTTCAAACTTGCTCTTGTAGTCTTCCTTCTGATTTCTGCGGCGGAATTTATACTGGGGGTATTTTTTTGTGACCCTCCGCATTACTGCCTTCTGACTTCAACTTTAAATGCATTCCTCTGTTCTACAGGCGGGCTCCTGACTCCAACAACAACTTTGAAAATAAAATCGCCTCTCTTCTCTTCAGGCGGGCTCCTGACTTCATTAATAACTTTGAAAATAAAATGCATTTGGCAATAATTTATGAAATATATATTTTGGCAATGTTTATACAAGCAGGACCACTCGGGTCGAAATAAATTAAATGTCCTTTTGAGAAAGGATTAAATTCAATATCCTATTTGAGGGCGGATACACCCATCATATCCTATTTAAGGGCAGATAGACCCGTCATATCCTATTTGAGGGCGGATAGACCCGAAATATCCTATTTGAGGGCGGATAGACCCGATATATCCTATTTGAGGGCGGATAGACCCGATATATCCTATTTGAGGGCGGATAGACCCGATATATCCTATTTGAGAGCGGATAGACCCGAAATATCCTATTTGAGGGTGGATAGTCCCGAAATATCCTATTTGAGGGCGGATAGACCCGAAATATCCTATTCGAGGGCGGACGAACCCGAAATGCCCTATTCGAGGGCGGATGAACCCAAAATGCCCTATTCGAGGGCGGATGAACCCAAAATATCCTATTCAAGGGCGGATGAACCAAAAATATCCTATTCAAGGGCGGATGAACCCAAAATGTCCTATTCCAGGGCGGATGAACCCAAAATGTCCTATTCAAGGGCGGATGAACCCAAAATATCCTATTCGAGGGCGGATTAACCCAAAATGTCCTATTCGAGGGCGGATGAACCCAAAATATCCTATTCGAGGGCGGATGAACCCAAAAATATCCTATTCAAGGGCGTATGACCCCAAAATATCCTATTCGAGGGCGGATGACCCCAAATTATCCTATTCGAGGGCGGATGAACCCAAAATATCCTATTTGTGGGCGGATGAACCCAAAATGTCCTATTCGAGGGCGGATGAACCCAAAATGTCCTATTCAAGGGCGGATGAACCCA
>MU787543.1:8710-37275 GCA_026770625.1 Nicotiana glauca
ACCAAAATGACAAGTTTTGGAAATAATTATTGGATTTTATAGTGCAAAATAGGCCATAAATTGATTTTAAAAATCCTTAAAAAATATGGAAAAATACCAAAATCTTTGTGGATGTTTATACATGCATATACATGCTAATTTAAAAGTATTTTGAGTATAAAAATACATAAGGAAAAATTGGGTATCAACAACGGCACGACGAAGTTGGCCTTTCTTTGTGTTCACTCATTAGTCAGGCATGGACTATATTTGAGGGCCAACTGTTCCACCAAGTGTTTTTCTCCATCTGTGCCCATGTAGTGCTTGACTTGCTGGCCATTTACTTTGAAGGTTCGGAGCCCATCCTTCGATTCTAATTCCACGGCTCCAAAAGGGGATACATCTACCACCTTGAACGGACCGGACCATTTTGATTTGAGCTTGCCCAGAAACAATTTGAGCCTTGAGTTGAAGAGTAAAACCAAGACACCCGACTTGAACTCCCTTTTCAAGATCTTTTTTTTTGTGGACGAACTTCATCCTTTCTTTGTACACAGCTGCACTTTTATATGCATGAAAACGGAATTCCTCCATATCATTGAGTTGTATTAACCTCAAATTTGCAGCTTCAGTCCAGTCCAAGTTCAACCTTTTTAAAGCCCACATGGCTTTGTATTCCAGTTCTATGGGTAGATGACAAGCCTTGCTGAAGACTAACCGATAAAGAGAAGTGCCAATAGGGGTTTTGTACGTTGTGCAGTACCCCACAATGTGTCGTCTAGCTTCCTTGACCAATCTGTCCTGTTTGCATTGATAGTCTTTTCTAGAATGTTCTTTATCTCCCGGTTGGAAACTTCACCTTGGCCACTTGACCGGGGATGATAAGGTGTGGATACCTTATGCTTGACACCGTCTCTAGTAGCCCCCAGAAAGCCCTGTTACAGAAGTGAGACCCACCATCACTTAGAATGGCTTTAGGAGTGCCAAACCGTGTGAATATATTTTTCTTTAAGAATGTGGTCACACTCCTTGAGTCATTGTTTGGTAAGGCAATTGCTTCAACCCATTTGGATACATATTCCACATCCACCAAGATATATTTCATACTACCAAAGCCTACAAAGGGGACCATAAAATCAATTCCCCACATATCAAAGATCTCTATCTCCATCACAAAGTGCATTGTCATTTTATGCCTCTTGGAGATTGATCCTTGCCTTTCACATTGGTCTCAATCCTTGACCATTTGATTGGCATCATGATAAATCGATGGACAATAATAACCACATTCAAGCACCTTTGCCGCCATTCGATTTCTTCCATAGTGACCCCCGACCGGTGAGTCGTGGCATGCCTTTAGAATTGGCATAATCTCCTCTTCTGGAACACACCTTGTAATGAAGCTATCGGCACAAACATGGAACAAGAATGGTTCTTTCCAATAGCATTGCCGACAATCTCTCAAAAACTTCTTCTTCTGATAAGCTCCCAATCCATCCGGAATAAGGTTGCTAATCAAGTAGTTAGCAATATCGGCGTACCAAGGAGAAAAAAGTGTTAGATAATGCCAATATGTATTCATCCGGGAAAGCATCATTGATTTCAATATCTTCCTTTGGTCTCCCTGCATCTTCAAGCCTTGATAAATGATCCGCTACTTGATTTTCCGCCCCTTTTCATTCTTTGACTTCGAAGTCAAATTATTGCAACAGCAGGACCTACTGAATCAACCTAGGCTTTGCATCCTTCTTTTCCATGAGATAGCGAAGAGCAACATGGTCTGTATACACTATCACCTTAGATCCCAACAAATAAGCCCGGAATTTCTCAAAGGCAAATACAATGGCAATAAGTTCTTTCTCAGTCACCGTATAGTTCATTTGCGCACCATTGAATGTCTTGCTTGCATAATAGACCAGGTGGAGAACCTTGTTATGACGTTGGCCAAGCACTGCCTCAATAGCTACACCACTGGCATCACACATGAGTTCGAATGGAAAAGAACAATTGGGTGTGACAATAATAGGTGTCGTGGTGAGCTTTTGTTTCAATTCCTCAAAGTCTTTGAGACACTTGTCACACCTCCTTTTTACTACCCTCGAAAGGAGGGGTATGAGGGAGTTTTTTTTCAATTTAAAGTGACAACCGAAACGGTATTTATTTATTTAAAGATTCAAAGTCGCCACTTGGGATAATTTATGGTGTCCCAAGTCACCGGTTTTAAATCCCGGATCGAAGAAAGATTGACTCTATTTTACAGTCCGCAAACATAGAAATTCAGATAAGGAATTTTGTTAACCCGGGAGAAGGTGTTAGGTATTACCGAGTTGCGTGGTTCTAGAACGGTCGCTCAACTATTATTATTGGCCTATTTATCTGATTTTAAAACACTTTTAAACCTAGCATTTTAAACTTTAAAACCACTTTGAATTATTTTAAGGAAGATTTCAACATCATCTAAAATACGTCTTTGGACCATGCCATATAAAATGCACCCGCAGTTGGAGACACATTTTATTTCACGTTGTTAAGATTGGATTTGGGTCACATGAAATGCACACCCGAGTTTAAGGAAGTTAATTTAAAATTACACGTCTAAAATCACTACGCGCTTTCAAGTTTGCGAGGGCCATGAAAAATTCAACTAAATAGCGCGCCTCGATTTTTAAAGATTAAAATATTAATTAAATGAGGGTCATGCATTTCGAGATTTTTATTTGGCACGGCACACCTCGCTTCTAATTTTAAAAGGGGGCTCAAACTAAACTTTTGAGGGCCATAACTATATTTTGCCTAATATGGCACTCCTCAACTAATTATCTAAAATTCCTTATTTTAAATCATAAGGGCCATAGACTATTGATGTCATTTACTATGACACACCTCAATTGATTAACAATATCTAATTAATTAAACACTAAGTGAATTGGGGATTTCGTTTAAACTATTGCTCGAACCTATTAACGGGGATTGCTTTAAAAGAAAGAACGAGCTAATCATTTAAAGATTGGTTTGGGCCAACAAACTACGTTCAAGCAGGAAATTTAAGGCATGCCTAGATATGTTGAGGCCATGCAGTCCCATTTATGCAGTATCATGGTATAGGGTCCAAAGAAAAACCCAAGTCCTTTGAGAACTAAAGGAGCGAAAAGGACCAGACTCGAATTCGAGTCCCCCCAGGCGCGCAACAATGTCATCAAAAGCATTAGGGATGTGGGTGTTAACCTAAACAGAGCTTTCAACAATACACCAAATGCACTATAATCAATCTCAAACGACTTCCACTATCTCAATAGGCAATTTAAAAGAGATCTTAACTTCAATTAGGCTTCTTTTCTATGCATGCAAGAACATATCACATTTTATAACATAGTCAAGTAAATGGATCTGAATTTAAACCATAGATTCATATTCCACATGTTTACAAATAACCTAGGTAACTCTATACATGGCTCATACCTTAAGGTGATAAACTAAAATATTTTCCTTGTCAAAAAAGTACTTAATATCACCTCAAAACCTAGAATCACCTAGTAGAAAAGATGAAACCTGTACCGTTCGACACAACCTAATACTGATTCAACCACACAGCTTAATCATCAAAGTTTCTTTAATTATTCAAAATCAGATTCAAAAGATAAAAGTTCAATGGTTGAAGCTAAACATCTAGCCATACTATCCTTGACAACATATTGAATCCCATATTAAATACAGAGTAAACTACAGCTTTTTGAGAGGATACTGTTAGAAATCAAACAAATGATATAGAGTAAAACAAATAAGAATAAAAGAGATTCATAGACAAAAGAAATAAGGCTAAGGTATGAATAAGTAACTTAATGTTATGCTTCAAAATTTCATTTCCATTTCATTCTTCAACTTGAGCATCACATTATACAAGTTTTAAGAACATGTACCTGGAAAGCAAAGAAAATAGGAAAAATGAGGAATCAGAAGTAGTAGAGCAGTATCAGCAGCATATATAACAGTGTTTACACAACTGAAACCAACCCAGACTTCCAAAAACCCAACTCCCAGTAACTCAAATCGAACTTCTAAACCCAAATTCGAGCCATTTTCCACCTAGATGCACAATTTTGGAAGTTTTTCAGAAGTTCTAGATTAACAGAAGATTCAAAGAACCAAAGCCAAGAAACCAAAACCAATTCAAATATTTTCAGCATTTTCTCGAAATTTTCAGAAGGAAATTAATTGCTTCTGAAATTCAGTATTTCTTTTTATCTTTTCAGTCTCTCCAAGGTGTAAAAACTGCGTCTTCAGTGAAAGAAAGGCTTCATTTATAAGGCTGGAGTCTATTGTGTACCTTCCAAGGCAAGGCAATTGGATTTTTCCAAAATACCCTCACAGGGCATCTTTTAAAACTAATTTTTGGACAGCTGTCCTTTTCCTTCAAATATTTTCAATTTATAGCATGTTTCCTTAACAATTTTGGGCAGTTGTCCATTTAGGAAGCTTCCCAATCAGTTATTAAAAGATTCTCCAAGTTAAACCAATCCCCAAAACTACCCCCTAAAGTTCCTAATTATTCACTTACCCCCCTAAGTTCTGAATTCTCACAATCACAACAAACAGTAAACAAATGAACTGACAACTTCAGCTGAATTGAAAACCAATAAAATTGAAAACAATTATTGAATCAAATTAAATCATGAAGAATTGGTCTGCTACAAAGCCCTACCATGGAACTTTCAGAAATACTAGAAGGCTGATGATTCTAGAACATGCTTGAATGAACCAACAAACACAACTATACCCTAAATTAAATCTAAGAACCTTCACTCATAAACATGAACTCAGAAATTGCCCTTGGAACAAGAATTAATGCAAACGATGAACTATACTCAACTAACCTCAATGATTTAATTCCATAATTAATTAACAAACATAAAATGAAACCTAACTATTGATTGACCAATATCAACTAAAGAGCAGAAAGAAGAAGACAAATTGATACCAAATTAACTCACACCCTATGAAACCAATTAACAATTAGGCAAACAAGGTAAATAATGATATTAAAACTAGAAACATAATGCAATTAAACAAGAAACAAAACTTCTGAAGAAATAAACTGGAAAAACAAACAAAAAAAGGAAACCAATCGACACAAAGGAAATTATCCCAAACCTGCTTCAGGCAAAAACCCGTATGAACTCGAATGACCCTTTCAAAGAAGGAAATGAACCTTGACGGTCATTAATCGATTGTCCTTAACAAAAGACAAGCGATTAATGATGGTTTGGGTTCACTCGACCTTGCTGACCCAGAAAAGAACACACGGCGGGATCTAGGGATTTTCAGACCCTTCCTCCACCATTGATGAGCTAATTTGATGGGAAACAAACGTGTTTGGAGCGGGAAAGAGGTGAAGGTCATTTAGGGTGAACTTGGATAGATTCGGGTGTTTTAAGGTTTTTAGATCTTACACTCAGATTTGAAATTCAAGCACTTATGGTGGGATTCGAGAAAAGTCATGTTAAGATTTGGAATGGGGAGGGTGAGAGGGTGTTAAAATGGGGGTGATTGGACTGGTTTGCGGTGGCGCCGTCATCGTAGGGTTTCAAGGCGGCGTCTCTTAGGGTTTCGGAACTCAGAGACGAGGATGGGAGGAAGATGGTCTGAGGGGGGAGGGGGTAGGGCTAGGTTCGGACAATTTTATACGGGGAAGGGGTCAAGTTTCGGTCTGTTGTATCTAATTGATCCAACGGTTAAGATGGGGCAGCCAAAACAATGTCGTTTTATTTAAAGAGGGGGTTTGGACCATGTATCACATGGTGTTTTTGGCTGGTTTGGTTAGGTTTAGCCGAGTAATGGGTGAAATTGATTTGGGCTTGGGTGAAATCAAATAAAAATGGCCCAAAAATCTGATCCTCTCAATTCTTTTCCCTTTTCTTTCAATTTTCTATTTTTTTCCGAAATTCTTTTCTTTTTTTCCAAAATTAAAATCAAAACCTAAATTTCATCTTGAAACAAAACTAGCCTATCAAAAATACTAATTTATTCTAAACAACAATTAACACAACCAATGAAGAACCAAATTTAAAGAAAACTATCAAAATTCAAAATTAAACAATAAAAATACAAAAAATAGTTATTTTTGGTGATTTTTTCATTTTTGTAAAACACACTAATTTACTAATTAATCTAAAAATATAAAATTAAACCCTAAATGCAAACGCAACATATTTTTGTATTTTTTATGAATTAAACAAAATTAAACATGCGCAAAGAAATGCAAGCAATTAACGAAAAAATGCCACAAAAATCCACAAAATTGCAAACACTGGAAAAAAATTATTGCAAACGCAACATATTTTTGTATTTATCATGAATTAAACAAAATTAAATATGCGCAAAGAAATGCAAGCAATTAATGAAAAAATGCCACAAAAATCCACAAAATTGCAAACACTGGAAAAAAATTATTTGTTTGAATTTATGGGAGTAACTCATATAGGAAAAAACTTACGTGCTCACAACACTTCTCGCCAAACACAAATTTTGCATCTTTCTCAAGGAGTTTGCCCATAGGATTTGCGATTTTGAAAAAATCCTTGATGAAACGCCTATAGAATCCGGCATGCCCCAAGAAACTTCGGACACCTTTAACTGAGGTTGGTGTAGGAAGCTTGGAAATGATCTCGATCTTTTTCTGGTCAACTTCTATGCCATGTTTGGAAATTTTGTGGCCCAAAACAATGCCCTCGTCCACCATGAAATGGCATTTTTTCCAATTTAGCACAAGGTTTATTTCTTTACATCTCTTAAACACTTGTCTAAGGTTGTCTAGAAAATTCTCAAAAGAATCACCCACGATCGAGAAATCGTCCATGAATACCTCTAAGAAATCCTCCACCATATCAGAGAACATTGACATCATACACATTTAGAAAGTGGCCAGAGCGTTGCATAGCCCAAATGGCATCCGGCTAAATGCAAATGTCCCATATGGACAAGTGAATGTTGTCTTTTCCTTATCTTCCAATGCAATATTCATTTTATTGTATCCAGAGTATCCATTCAAGAAGCAATAGAATGACCCTCTCGCTAGCCGATCAAGCATTTGATCAATAAAAGGCATAGGAAAATGGTCCTTGCACGTAGCACTGTTTAGCTTCCGATAATCCATACACACCCTCCATCCGGTCACTGTTCTTGTTGGGATGAGCTTGTTTTTATCATTTTCAATCACTATCATGCCTTCCTTTTTCGGCACACATTGCACCGGACTCACCCAAGAACTATCGGCAATAGGGTAGACTACCCCGACATCTAACCAGTTGATGATTTATTTCCTTGCCACTTCTTGCATGGAAGGGTTTAACCTTCGTTGATGCTCCACACTTGGTTTACTCTCATTCTCCAATTGGACCTTGTGTTCGTAAATTCCGGTGGGAATACCCCAGATGACCGTAATTCTCCATCCAATAGCTTGCCTGTGCTTTTTAAGACATTCAACAATTGCTCTAACATCATTCAACAAAAAGGAAACAATTACTGGCAGAGTGACATTTGAGCCAAGAAATTTATACCTCAAGTGTGATGAAAGTGGTTTGAGCTCTAGTTGTGGTGGCTCAATAATTGAAGGCTTTGCGGGAGGAGTAGCTCTATTCTCCAAGTCTAGATAGAGCTTCTTCGGAGTGTAAGTATAGGACCCAAGCCTTTCCAATGCATTGACTGATTCCATATACCCCTCCATAGCTTCACCGTTGAAGTTTACTAAAATAGCCGATAACGGCTCACCGAGGCATTGTTCTTCCGTCTTCATTTCAACCGCATCTTCCACTTCATCAACAACATCGATCACCGAGATGCTTTCATATTCATATGGTAGTTTCATACCCTTGCTTGCTTGGAATGTAACATCTTCATCAATCATATGGAATTTGATATAATTCTGTTCCGAATCCATTAGTGCTCTTCCTGTAGCAAGGAATGGTCTCCCCAAGATGATAGGGATCTCGTTGTCAACTTCACAATCAAGGATTACGAAATCGGTGGGTAAATGAAACTTTCCCACTTTCATAAGCACATCATCGATAATTCCTATCGGTTTCTTTATGAAACGATCTACCATTTTCAATCTCATACTTGTTGGACTTGGCATACCTAACCCTGCTTGCTTGTAAATAGCAAGAGACATTAAGTTGATGCTAGCCCCATTATCACAAAGGGCTCTTGCAAAATCACATGCCCCAATAGTACATGGAATAGTGAAAGCTCTCAGGTCTTCTTTCTTTTGAAAGGTGGATGTTGCAACGATGGAACTAACCCGGTGAGTCACATTCACCACTTCATTCTTGGTGGTTCTCTTCTTGGTAATCAAGTCTTTCAAATATTTAGCAAAACCCGGTATCTCTTGAAATGCTTCCACAAATGAAATATTCACCGATAACTGTTTGAGAATGTCATAGAACTTTTTGAGTTTTGTATCATCAACCTTCCTAGAAAGTCTTTGAGGGAATGGAGGAGGAGGTCTAGGAATAGGTGGTAGAGTTTTTGGCGTCTCTTTTACCTTTTCCTTTACCTCTTCCCGATTTACTTCTTGGACTTTCAACTCTTCCGGAACCCTTTTTGCTTCAACAACAATTGGCTCTTCAACTTGTGCCTCAACCTCTTGTTAGGATTCTTCCACTTCAACCACTTGTTTGTTCTCTCCTTTAAGTAACTTTCCACTCTAAGTAGTAATTGTCATGCAATGAGAAGTTGGACCACTCCCACTGCTCTTTGGGTTCGCAATTGTGTCACTTGGAAGTGTCCCTTTTTTCTTAGGATCTTGTTCCCTAGAAAAATCTCTCATTTGCATCTCCAATTTTTGAATGGATGCGGTATGAGAACCCACAAGCTCGGTCATATTCCTCATAGAAGTGTCGGACCTCTCTTGATTTTGCAATACCCGTTTAAGCATGCTTTCCAACTTGGAATCACTTGAGGAACCTTGATTTGAATATTGACCCTTTGGAGGGGCATAAGGGTTTGAACTCCGCTTTAAGAAGTTGTTGTTGTCATTCCAATTTCCTTGATTTGAGCCACCTTGGTCATTTCACCATTGTTGGTTGCCTTGCCCTTGGGGGTTAGGCCTCCATTGATTTTGTTGTCCTAGACCTTGTTATTATTGCCTTTGATATCCTCCTTGAGAGTTGTTGACTCTTTATTTGATATGGGTTAAAAATCCTATACCACATTCACCTTCTTAGTTTGGCTTTTTGTGAACATTTTTATCAATACATTGACATTGGTGGCGAGCCCTGCGATTACTTGATCTCTCTCTTGATTTTCCTTAACCATGTTGGTCAAGGAGGGAGAACCATATGCAATTCCACCTGTGGTATCCTCTAAGTGCCAAGCTTGATTATGTTGTGCCATTTTGTCAAGGATTTGTGTGATCCTTGTGAATGTCTTTTCCATAAAAGATCCATCAGCTGTATTCTTGGCTATAGATTGGTTCATCGGATCTAAACCCATGTAGAATTTCTCCAACAAGATAGAATCCGGAAAATCATGATTGGGAGACTTCGCCAAATATAACTTGAATCGATCCCATGCCTAATGTAGATATTCTCCCAGTACTTGCCTGAAAAAGAAAATTTTATCCCGGAGCTCAGATTTCTTACTTTATGGGAACCATTTAGCTAAGAACGCTCGGACAAGTTCAGGCCAAGAATGAATGGAGTTTGGTGGCATATTTTGAAGCCATTTCCTTGCATCCCCAGCTAGTGAGTACTTGAACACCCTCAACCTTAGGGCAACATCTGAGACGTTGTTATGCTTATGCATCGCACACAAACCCAAGAAGTTTCTAAGATATTGTGTCGGATCATCATCAGTGGAATTCCTGAAAAACCCCTCCGCTTTGAGCATATGGATTAAACCATGGTCCACCTTGAAAGTTGCAGCACCAAAAACCGGAGGTAAAATAGTATTTGTATCCTCAATGTACTCATCTATGTCCGCAAAAGGATTTTCTTCTATTTCTTCCTCCATTTCCTCTTCATATTCAGCCATGTTTTCCTATCAACACCAAGCAAAACAAGCAAAGTGTGATGGAATAGAATAAGACGTAAAGTAAAGCACACACAAATTAGTAATTTCAAAACCGTATTCCCCGACAACGGCGTGAAAATTTGATATGCTCAAATTACACTTTAATTAAGTAGTGTAAGGCGGTCAGTGTCAAATATAATAACCCAATAAGTTTGGGGTCGAATCCCACAGGGAATAGGCATGAAAAGGTTACTCGAGTAGTGTGCCACTTGACTTAAGTCGTAATTCTATTCTGTTAATTGTAACAAGAGTATGATATGATTCTGATTTGAAGAGATAACTAATTGTAACTTTGAAAATGTAAAATAATTTGATTACGGAAACTAAGGTTGTGTCCCCTTCAATGAAATGTAATGCTATCGGTGTTAATATTATATATTTCTAATGGAAGGTTCTTTAGATAAGCAAATGATTTCTAAATGACTATCCAATATTTTTCAATAGTTGGGTAGTATTTCCTCTTTATGATTTTTTCAAATATAAAAGAGTTGCAATTAAGAACAATCAATTTGTGCCAAATAAAACCCACTTATTTCTAAGCGATTCTATTAAACAAGGTTTAAAGCCTTGAGCCTTTGACATTTACTTCTATCAAACTCTAATTCACTTTTCCAAGTAAAGAAAGAGTTTAATGGCTCTTGTTAATGTTTGCAACCACCAACAATAAATGAAGAATGGGAAATAAATAAATATATATATATATATATATATATATATATATATATATATATATATATAACACTCATTTAGGGTTCACAACCTTAGTACTTAAACTAGCTACTCATACTAAAATACAAAAAGATGAGAATATTAAATGTCATAAAGCTAACAAAGTGCAAGATTCTTCACTCCTAAAGCTTCCAAAAGATAGGAATATTCAAAGGTCGAAGTATAGCTCAAAAACAAGACAAGATGCCCCCACAAAACCCCAATAAATCTATTTATAGTGGAATAAAACTCGAAACCAATTTTGGACAAAAATATCCTTCCAGGTCACTTATGCGACCACATTTCTATCGCATAATAGACATGCGGTCCGCATCCTCGTCACAGCCATCGCATCTTCAAAACCCTAGCTCCCAGGTAGTCGTAGCATTTAGGTTATGCGATCCGCATTTTTGATTTGTGATCGCAATTGTTACCGCATTTCTGCTCTTAGCAACTTCTACAGGAGGTTTTGCGATCCATTATGCGACCCGCAAACATGTTATGCGGTCGTATAATGGACCGCATTTCTTGCGCTTGAATTTGGCCAACAGACTGTTGGGCTTTGCGATTTCTTTGAGGAATATGGGGGCCCGATGTTGGATTTGCGGTCTGCATACTCACATATGCGATCACATTTTGTCTTTTTCTTGTCCTTTTGCACCTTTTTGATTTCATTTCCATGTTCTTGGGTCCTTAAGCCTCATACACTGCAAAACATTAAAATTACATAAGTATAAAATATAATTTCATTTAAAACAAGCTAAATTCTAAGCAATTGGTATTAAATGTGCCGAAATTCTCCGGCATATCAATATGCATACACTCATATGCATGCATACATACATACATAATACATACATACATACATAATACATACATTCATACATACATACATACAAACATATATAGGCAAAATACATAATCTACCCATCAAACTTAGGACCAAATCCCTCTTACACACCTGTTGAACACGGATTTTATTTTACACACCAAACCTTTCAAAAGTGTATCAATTACACACTACTTTTGACCAGCCTTTGGGGCGTGTGAAACATGACCAGTGGGGCGCGTGAATAGTTACTTTCTGCCTTCACTGACTAATTACAACGGCTATTTACTAAAATTTGGGCCCATTTTCTTTAACCCTAATGCCCATTTTCTGCCCCAATTCTTCATCTCCCTCTTATTTCATCTTCTTCTTCTTTAAAGGAACTAAACAATGTTCTAAACCAAACAATCTTCTTCACTTTCCACAACTAATATTGAGAGGCTGGTTATATTTGGTAAATTAAAGTGCATTACATTATCATTCTTCTGTCAATTCTCATATTAGGGTTCTTATTGAATGGAGAGTTCGGGTCCATTTTTAACTTACCGGGTTGGATCTTTCATGGGTCGGAATTAAGAAAAGGGTCGGATAATCTATTTTAATTATAAAGAATCATTTTTTTTTAATTTATAAAAGCGCGTGTATACAACGCATTAAATATTAAAGGGGCTGGTCAAAAGTAGTGTGTAATTGACACACTTTTGAAAGGTTTGGTGTGTAAAATAAAACTCGTGTTCAACAGGTATGTAAGAGGGATTTGGTCCTAAGTTTGATGGGTAGATTATGTATTTTGCCACATATATATATATATATATATATATATACATACATACATACATACATACATATACACAAATATATACATACACACACACATACATACATACATACATACACACACATATATACACACACACACACATATATACACACACACACACACATACACACATACACACACACATACATACATACATACATACACACACACATACATACATACATACATACATACATACATACATACATACATACATACATGTATGCATGCATACAATCATAAAAAATAGCGTTAGATTTTGCAAATAAAATTATTACAAAAATATTTTACTTATAATGTTGTAAGCATTTAAATTTTATTGGATTTAAATTCAATAAAATTATTTGGATTAAATTTTAAATATATTAGTTTGAATAAATATTATGGACTAATATAATTGAATTAATTATATAAGTCCAATATATATGGATTAAATAAATAAGTCTTAATCCATTGTGCTAACGTGATGAGCGCACTTCATTAAACCCAAGATGATATCTTCCTAGAGGCCCAATTTAGTGTCACGTGTCAAATAACATGGAGTTCCAAGTGATCGAGGCCAACCCTGCACTAATATTGAGTAGCGAGAGAGGACGAAGCAGATTTTACCCGATGATGTCGGGATCGATTTCCATAGGGAGCTAGATATTGGAGTCGAGTTTCTATCTAAAGTCGAGTTATGTATTTGCTCTTAATTGCACTTCTAAATATTTTTGGTTTTGCATTTAATTATAATTTTATAATACTACAATGCTAATTAGACTAAATAAAACTACGGTTAATCAATTGCAAGTGGTTTCAAAGGGATAAAAGGCACTAGGGGAATGACTTTCGCCTAGATAGTCAATTGACGAATTAGTTTAAAACTAGATTGTCACATTTGGGGAGTATGATATAACCATTGCACGATTCTACTCACTCTATACCTCTCGGTAGTTCGAGTGATTTTTTCCGAATTGACTTTCACAAGATCAATTGGATATGCAAATTTGCACAAGCAATCAAGATTCAGGTCAAGTATTACTATCTCTAGGTTTAACCCTTTAATTGGGGCTACCAATCTCTTGAATACGCCCTAATTCCTTGTTGGACTAATTTCTTGGACTTGGGCTTTCTTTCTCAAGAAGAGCCAAAGTCTACTAGGCATACACTAGTGTTTGCAACCACTAATTCACAATTAAAATCCTAAATTAGCCCAAATATCAAACACCCATAGACAATTATGCATCAAAATACAAGACTCATCAATTACCCACGCTAGGGTTGAGTCACAACCCTAGCTTATGGGTCTAGCTACTCATAATTATAGATGAAAATAAAGAAATAGATGAAGATAAGCTCATAATATTTAATTGCTAAATTAAATTTGAAGATTCAATGTTGAAATCACGCTAAAATTACTTAAAATAGGTAAAAGGGACAAAGTCACGAGCGCAGCTCTCAGTACAAAACTATCTGATACCCTATAAATGGAAAAGAAACTATTTATGCTAGGCCAAAAATTTTGGACAAAAATACCCATGCGGGGCTAGTGCGGACTGTACAAAAAGCACCACGGACCGCATTGAGCTTCAACCTCAAAAACACCACTCTCTGAACCTTGGCTCCGCGGACCGCACTAAATCGAGTGTGGCCACAATGATCCCAATGTGGACTGCACAAAACCCCTTGCGGCCGCATTGCCTTTTGGCCTGAATAACAACCTCTCTGAACTTTACTTGTGCGGACCGCACAGAATGGTGTGCAGCCGCACTGGCCCTGTTTGACTAAACTTTGTCTTATCTTGGTACTTGTTCAAGTTTCACTCCTTTTTGAGCTGGTTTTTAACACCTTGTCACCTGGTTGATCAAACTGCGATCAAGCACAACTTGTGAGCCTTTGGGACTATTTTGTACACATTTCTAATTAAAACTTGAGCATGAAGGAGTGTAAAATGCATCGTATTCCCTAGTTATTAACTACTCAAACTTAAGCTTTTGCTTGTCCCCAAGCAAACAAAATAAGATCCACCCCTTAAGAGAACATCCAAGAAAATTCAGTTGTCCTAAAGTGACCTCACCCAGCATCAATTGGGACTAACAATTGCCCTCAATACAAATAAATCATTAACAACATTTACTCTTTTAAACACCATGGATTAAGTACAACAGAAGAGCATCAAGAGTTGACTCAACACATCAATAACTCTTTATATTACTTTGGTCATTATGGAACCCAAACTCACGCATCCTCAACTCACCCCAAGCAACCTCATCTTTAGGATAGTGGCACTCAGAACGAGGTTAATGGAAACATACTTATCTCTCTCAAGGAAAAGTCACAAGTTCGGCTCTAAGTACCATATGCTTGCCCCTTATGTGAGTCACCATTAATGTAAGCTTCATTCAACTAGAGATCATATAAGGCTTTTGTGGAGATATAGTGAAGGCTTTTGGTTCAGGGTAGGAAATGTTTGGTCTAAGCAGGTTCTATCTTCCCTTAAGAACTTCTTTTGTTTCATTTTGGGACATATTCACTTAACTTTTTAAGTCATTTTACTTCTTTCTAAGGGGTTAGAGAGATACTCTATCACTCTTTATTGTTCATTTCAAATCTTTTCTCCTTTCTCAACTTTTCACGCCTTTTATTCTTTTCTTTTTCTTGAGTCCCTTTACTCATTTACACATTTGAACATTCTTTTTGTCTTTTTGCTTTTCTTTCTTTTTTTATTGCCTATACTTTTCTTCATTTTTGTACCCTTTGTACCACTTTGTTGAAATCCTCATCTCTCTCCCCCAAATTATGTTTTTGCCATGTGCTAAAGAAAGGTCGGGTGCCAAAAGAGGATATCTTTTAGAACGGGTAAAGGCTTGTATCATGGTTCTTGAAGGAAAAAGGTCTAAGGCTCGAAAGGGTTGACTAGGGATTTTATCATTGTTAGGATATGGAAGTGTTCAAGCTATCATTTGGATCAAGGACAGCCTATAATCATGTCTCAAGTCAAAATTCACTTAGAATTTCACCTCGACAAACATTCAGGGCAAGTTCTAGACCAATGGCTTGGGACTTGGACTTGTAATGTAATTTCTCACCACACAAGCTATGGGATCGCAAAAGACACAGAGTCGGGGGCCCACAACACCCTTAGATAAGATTTGAGCACATAATGGTCCCGAAAACCACTTGATGATTATCGTTCAACACAAGAGTCTCAAAATCACAACTTTCACCATCCTATACACAACGATTTGTTTTTGACCATAAGATCAAAGGCAAATGTGCTAGGACCAAGTGAAGTTTTGATTGAGGCACCCTTAATCACTAACTACTAAAAAGTAAAAAAGAAAAGAAAAACAGACTCAAACCCTTATGAAGGTAGTCATGTCATCCATCATCGGAAAGAGCCACCCGGTTCATACAAAATTCTACCTTTGGCAAGAACCGTGCCATTAAGAAAACCAAAGGCTTGTTGCAAAAATCCAAAACAAGAAGCTATGAACATAAATAAGAAGCTAAGAAAGAAGAAATGTGGAAAATAGAATGAATATTTAAAAGAGGGGATTTAATCGAATATACTATAGGGGAATGAATATATACAATTTAACATAACTTTTATATACAGACCCAAGATAAAAAGTAAGAAAAATGTAATGAAGTGCTGAAATTATATGCATACCAAAGATGAAAAATAAAGAAAGCATAAAATCTGTCAAATATATACAGTCATCCAAATCAGTTCAAAGTAGGGCCTACCCCCTCAAATCAAAGCTGGCATTTTCCTCAATGCCAACTAAGCAAAATAAGCACCAAAAATAAGGGGAAAAGGATACAGAAACTCCCTATGGCTCATCTGTCTGCATGGGATCCTGAGTGGTCCCTGGGTCCTCTGTAAGCTCGAAAACCTAAGACTGGCTCCGTGTGTCTTGTGGCTCTACTACTCGAACCTGGGCCTGGACCTGGACAGGCTTCTGGGCTGCATCTTGTGGCAGACTGGAGGAAGCCTCCGGTGGGTCCTCCAACTATATGACTGCATCATCTGCACGGGGAATCACCCTCTGCCTCTTAGGAGGCCGCTCTGACTGCACTGGCTGGGCATGGGCTACTGGCACCGAGTCATGTAGAAATAAATCCAAAATTAGGTGATTTGTCTTAAACCTGTCAACCTTAACATTAACTCCTTGGAAGCCCGCATCTTTCTCATCTTCTTGGACTCCCTGGCAAGCTCCTTGAGAGCTTTCCCATGAGAATCCACAACGTTTGTAAGCACTTTCTGAGTATCAAGGATCTTCTTCTGGTTGTACAGAATATCCTTGAAGGTGTCCGTAATAGACTGTGGGACCTATGGAGGCTGAGGTGCCGACTGAGCTGCCACTGTAGTAGTAAGGACCGACAACTTAGATGAAGCTATCTGCATCTAGTTGTTGATACTAAGAAGGGCCTGGCTCAGACAGTGGGCAATCAATGGGTAGGCCGGGGTGGAGGGTATGTCTGGAACAGCTGAAGTGGATGGACCAGGGGGCATATCTATCATTGGTTCATCAAGATAAGTAATAGTAATGTTGTATAAGTAAAGTAATAAGAGAAAATAATAAGAGTAATCGATGCTATCAATATAACCCGGTTAAGAGGGAGTGAGTTATCGTTGGTAGTGGGGTCTAGTCTGCTGCACATGAATGTCTCCCACCCCTAGCCTCGAAATTCAAACTATCCTTAAGATCTTCATCCCCGCATTCAACCAATCGGGGTTGGTACCTGAGATTGCCAAGTACTGTACCAACCAAGGACGGACATCCTCACCTAATTCCTTCTTCGCCAAATATAGTGATTTATCCTCCTCATTGAAGCCCAAGTAGTCATTTATTGCTTTCCCATCAAATAGCACTTTCAAATTCCGCACCTTGGTCACTTTGGTGCCCTTCTTGATGTGGGCAACATTGGTGTAGAATTCCTTGACCAGGTGCTTGTTTGCATTCAGGCAGTTGCTCAAGAAGTACTCCCAACTCACTCTCTCTCTAAACTGTCTTCTCACATTGGGGTTGTGAGGCAAGAGGTCTCTATCAGAAAAACTTCGCTCCAGAATCAATTTCCTCACAGGCCACCATTCTCTGAACTTATGGTTGGCCACCTCACTCACAAAGCGATCTTGCCACACCTCCGGTTTTCTAGTTCTAGCTACTCCTCCTACCTGTGGTTTACCCTCTTATCCTACTACCTCTTCTTCTCCTACTTCCTCTTCTTCTCCTACTGCACCCTCTCCGGATAATGAAGTTGTTGGAGAGGTGAAGTATTCCTTGTCACTACCAGCAGCTGAGCCCTCAGACGACTCAGAAGATACACGCACTGAAGCTTGGGCAGTGGGAGGAGGTGGAGGATTGTCTCTCAGTCTGTTTCTATCTGGCCAGTCAGGAAAAAATTCTGGCACGGAGCCTGAAGATGCCTCCCGGGAGGGCTTATGCTCACTTCCCAATGAGTGGGAAGAAGATCTATCTGCGGCTCGTATCGCCTTCCTTGTTGTTTTTATTGCTTCCCAAACTTGGGGGTCAGTCTTATCATCTTTTGTTTCCCACCCCGAGAGGACTCTCCTCTTCCTGGTTGCTTAGCACCCTTGCCTCTAGATTTAACTATTGTCTGCAAACAAATTCAATCATGCTTTGTTAGTATTAATATAATTGATATAGTTTATAGTTGCAGGAATAATTATTGAAGACAGTAAAAATTACAGAATGCAGTAGTCACGACCCAGATTTCCCACCCTCGGGAGTCATGATGGAGCCTACTAATAGGAGTTAGGCAAGCCAAGTTAATTTACTTCTTTTAGCAATTATCGATCATTTAATAATAACAATACATAATATGATAAAGCAAAAGTCTCAATATATAATTAACTAAAAGAAATGCGGAAGTTTAACAAAATCCTCTACCCAAGACTGGTGTCACAATACTCATGAACGTCTAGAGAATACTAAATACAGGGTTTGAATGAAACATAAAACTGTTTGCTTCGGTACAAATGATAACAAACTGAATAAAATAGAAAGGGACTCTAGGCCTGCGGATGTCAGCAAGGCTACCTCTAATGTCCCTGGACTGAAGTCAGCTCCTAATCAACTACTGCTGTCCAAAAGCTGCTGCTCCAGCAGTGTGATCTGTGCAAAAAGATGCACAGAGTGTAGCATCAGCACAACCGACCCCATGTGTTGGTAAGTTCTTGGCCTAACCCCGGTGAAGTAGTGGCGAGGATAGACCAGACTACCAGATAAACCTGTGCAGATATATATATAAGTACAACGAATTAATAACGGAAAGTAAACGATTAAAGCTGGGAGGGGGAACATGCTTATGGGGTAGCAGATAAAACAAAATATCAGGAATAACAAAAGAAACTACATCTGATTTCTTCTAACACAGAATAAGGGAAAACAAACCACTTTCACTTGTTTCAATTTCCTCTCGTTGCAGGCGTGCAACACGATCCCATTTCCTCATATCACGTGGTAGGCGTACCACTCGATCCCATTTCATAATATCACGTGGTAGGCGTACCACTCAATCTCATTTCATAATATCATGTGGTAGGCGTATCACTTGATCCCATTTCATAATATCACATGGTAGGCGTACCACTCGATCCCATTTCATAATATCATGTGGTAGGCGTACCACTCGATATCATTTCAAAATATCACGTGGTAGGCGTACCACTCGATCCCGTTTCTTTCAACATAATACACAATATAATCTCGGCAAGGGAGAAAGATGTCATAATAAACTATCCCTGCAAGGGAACAAGATAATATAATAAACTATCCCGGCAAGGGAACAAGATAATATAACAAACTATCCCGACAAGGGAGATCCAGCTATAACCAAACTTATTCAGTTTCTACCTAACACAATTAAATCAATACTCAGTCTCAACAATTACTGGCTCAGTGTTAAAGATTTCCAGCAAAGTCCTCATAAACAACAATTAAGAATTCGATAATTTAGCAATTTAGGACTTACGGTCATACTCGACATCAGTGTATAGATACTCGTCACCATGCCTATACACCGTACTCGACAAATAGAAACTAGCAAATAAGAACCTACTCCTATTCCCTCAAGCCAAAGTTATACCAAACACTTACTTCAACTTTCACAGGTAGATCAATCCACAATAATTGCTTTCCCTGTCGAATTCGGCTCCAACTCAATTAAATCTATGAAATAACAACTTTATAATATCAATAATAGCCAAACAAATCAAGCCCAAGGATCAGGTTTCAGAACTTTTGGCAATGCGGTCGGCACAAAATACCATTGTGTATCGCACAAGGGCACTGCGGACCGCACAAAATACCATTGCGGTCCGCACTGAGTACCCACTAGCACCACTGACTTAGGGTTCCTTGTTTAATCGCTTTTAGTCTAACTTTTCACTAATTAAAGAGTCTCTAAGTGTTTACCCAGTGTTTTAACTACCTAATCCTAATTTAAACAAGAAATTAGCTAACCTAAGTTACCAAATCGAAAGAAATACGAGAGAGGCAAGAAGAAGACACAAGAAAAACAAAAACTAAAAGAAAACACATAAATTAAACAACTAAAAAGAAGTAAATGTTACCAGATGTGAGAAGTACTGATGATTAATTGAGACTATGCAGATGAATGCGTGCAATTTTAGTGATGAACAGTGATTTTTAGGGCTTTGAGAGCAAAAGGATCGAAAACTTCAAACGGTGGGCCTCAGGTACTATTTATAGAAAACGTCATGGGGCCCAGCTTACCTACCCACCACAGACCGCATAAAATGTAGTGCGGTCCGCACCACACAAAATACAGTGCGGTCCACACCATACAACATTATACGAGTTTGATAAGGCAACCATTGCGGCCCGTACAAAATGCTTTGCGGTCGCAGTGGTCCACCGCGGACCGCATAAAATGTAATGTGGCCGCGATGCCAAACTTTAGAGGGGTGGTTTTTTTTACATCATCATCAGTGCGGTCCGCACGGATTATGTGCCCCCACACTAAGTTCTTTGCGGCCGCACAAAGTGTAGTACGGTCCGCATTGCAAACTTCAGAGACTTGAACAATTTTTTTCCACTTTGTCCTGCACTGCATCAACATAATCATGCATCATCTCACAACCAATCAGTCCAAAAATAAATCCTATACTACAATGAAAATCAAAGAAAAACACATGGGTTGCCTCCCAAGAAGCGCCTGATTTAATGTCGCCGCATGACGCAGGTTACCATCAAATCATTTGAGATGAAGAAGTGCCACCACATGGCTATCATCAATCTTACCCAAGTAATGCTTGATCCTATGCCCATTGACTCTGAAAACCTCACCATTTTTGCTCTTCAGATCAAGTGCACCAAATGGAGTCACAAATACCACTTCAAACAGTCCACTCCATTTTGACCTAAGCTTTCCCAAAAACAACTGTAACCGAGAGTTGAACAAGAGAACCAAGTCCCCCACCTTGAATTCCTTGCCACGAGCATATTTATCATGAAGGTACTTCATCTTATCCTTGTACAAGGACGAATGGGAGTAGGTATGGAATCGAAATTCATCAAGTTCATTAAGCTGCTCCACCCGAAGATTTGCAGCTACATCCCAATCAAGGTTCAATTTCCTCAAAGCCCACATGGCCGTGTGCTCTAACTCAACCGATAAATGGAAAGCTTTCCCAAACACCAACCGATACAGAGACATACCAATCAGAGTCTTGTAAGTAGTCTTATACACCCATAGAGCATCATCCAACTTCTTAGACCAATCGGTCCTATTTGCATTGACCATTTTAGACAGAATACTCTTGATTTCCCTAGTTGAGACTTCAACCTGTCCACTCACCTGAGGATGATAAGGAGTAGACACTTTATGGTTGACACCATACTTTGCAAGCAAGGTGTCAAAAGCTCTATTGCAAAAATGCGACCCCCCATCACTTATGATTGCACGAGGAGTGCCAAACCTTGTAAAAATGCTTTTTTGAGAAATGCAACCATACTCCTAGCTTTATTGTTGGGCAAAGCCACGGCCTCGACCCATTTTGAAACATAGTCAACCGCCACTAGAATGTAGGTATTCCCACATGAGCTAACGAATGGGCCCACAAAATCAATGCCCCATACATCAAAAACATCAACCTCAAGAATGGTATTGAGAGGCATCTCATCTTTTTTCAAAATTCCACCCACTCTTTGACATTCTTCACATCTCTTTACAAGATCAATTGCATCTTTATACAAAGTTGCGCAATAAAACCCACTAGTAAGAACTTTAGAAGCCGCCCTCGCCCCACCATGATGGCCACCATAGAGAGAGGAATGGAAAGCCTCCAAGATACTCAATTGCTCTTTCTCTGGGACACACCTTCGTAATACACCATCCGTGCAAATCTTGAACAAGTACGACTCATCCCAATAAAAATCCAAACTATCCCATTTGAGCTTCTTCCTTTGGTTAGAAGAGAGCTTACACGAGATGATGCCGGTCACAAGGTAATTAGCAACATCCGCAAACCATGGCATATCACTCATTGACACAGAAAGTAGCTGCTCATCGGGAAATGCATCATTGATCTCTAGGCCATCGCACGGCCTTCCTTCCTCTTCCAAGCGGGACAAGTGGTCCGCCGGTTGGTTTTCACTACCTTTCTAGTCCATAATTTCTAAATAGAAATCTTGAAGTAACAAGACCCATCGCATCAGCCTAGCTTTGGAGTCTTTCTTTGTCATCAAGTACCAAAGGGCTGCATGATCGGGGTGCACTATGACCTTGGCTCCCATGAGATATGGCCAAAAATTTTCCATTGCGAACACAATAGCCAACAACTCTTTCTCAGTCACCATGTAGTTCCTTTGAACCTCATTCATTGTCTTGCTCATGTAGTACAACGGATGCAACATTTTGTTAACTTTTTTACCCAAAACTTCCCCAACCGCAACATCTCTCGCATCACACATAAGCTCGAAAGGAAAACTCCAACTGGGTGCAGTAATGATAGGGGTGGTGGTCAACTTAAGCTTGAGAAGTTCGAATGTTTGCATACATTCCTCATCGAACACGAACATGGCATCCTTTTCTAGTAGCTTGCACAATGGATTCACTTCCTTCAAAAAATCCTTTATAAATCTCTGGTAGAACCCCGCGTGCCCAAGAAAACTCCTAACCCCCTTGACAGAAGTGGATGGAGGAAGCCTAGAAATCACCTATATTTTGGCCTTATCAAATTCTATGCCATGCTTTGAAATTTTATGACCCAACATTATGCCCTCCTCAACCATGAAGTGGCATTTTTTCCAATTGAGCACAAGATTTTTTTCACAACGGGCCAACTCTCTATCCAGATTTTTCAAACATTCATTAAATAAATCACCCAACACATTAAAGTCGTCCATGAACACCTCCAAAATATCTTCCACCATATCGGTGAAAATGGACATCATACACCGTTGGAATGTTGCCGGTGCATTACACAACCCAAAAGGCATCCGAGAAAAAGCAAAGGTGCCATATGGACAAGTAAATGTGGTCTTCTCCTGATCCTCCAGAGCAATCAAGATTTGATTGTACCTAGAATATCCATCCAAGAAATAATAGAAGACACGCCCAGCAAGACGATTAAGCATCTGGTCAAGGAAAGGCAATGGGAAGTGATCCTTGCGGGTCACCTTGTTCAGTTTGCGGTAGTCCATGCACACCCTCCATCCGGTAATTGTTTGGGTAGGAATTAGTTCATTATTATCATTGGTCATCACGGTCATATCACCCTTCTTCGGTACACACTACACCGGCGAAGTCCACGAGTTGTTAGAGATAGGGTATACAACCCCGGCATCTAACCACTGGATCACCTCCTTTTTCATAACTTCTTGCATTGCCTTGTTCAACCTCCTTTGATGTTCCAAGGAGGGTTTTGCATCATCTTCAAGAATAATCTTGTGCATAAAGAATGAAGGGCTTATTCCCCAAATATCAGCTAAAGTCCATCCAATTGCCTTCTTTCGCTTTTTGAGCACCGCCAATGTGGCATCTACCTGTATTTTAGTAAGACACGAGGAAAGAATAACTGGTAAAGTTGAACTAGGGCCTAAGAATTCATACCTGAGGTATGGAGGCAATGGCTTCAACTCCAACACCGGAGGTTCCTCAATTGAAGGCTTTGCTGGAGGATTCTTTCTATTTTCTAGATCCAAAAAGAGTTTCCTAGGCTCATAAGAATAAGATCCCATTCTATGTAAAGTATTCACGCACTCCACTCGGTCTCATAATTGACATCAAGATTTAACAATACGACCTCCAGAGGGTCTTCCACATTGATCATTGCACTAGTATCATCAATTATCACAATCGTGATAAGATCCATAAATGAGCATACTTCGGTAGAATTGGGCTGCTTCATTGACTTGCACACATGAAAGACTACATTTTCATTACCCACCCGAAAAGTGAGTTCCATGCTTCCACATCAACTAGAGCCTTCCCCGTATCAAGGAAAGGTCTCCCCAATATGATCGGGAATTCATAATCGACCTCGCAATCCAAGATCACAAAATCAACTGGCGAGATAAATTTGTCCACCTGGACAATCACATCATCAACAATACCCAATGGTTGCTTCATTGATCTATCCGCCATTTGAAATCTCATGGAAGTTAGCTTGGTGACCCAATACTCAAAGTCTTAAAAACTGAGTAGGGCATCAAGTTGATACTTGCCCCTAAATCACATAGAGCTTTAGCAAAGTCTGCACTTCCAATAGTGCAAGGGATAGTGAAAGCACCGGGATCCTCCAACTTCAGAGCCATTGAATGTACTATAGCACTAATTTGGTTGGTCATCTTGATAGTTTCACAGTATATGGATCTTTTCTTTGTCACTAAATCTTTCATAAATTTGGCATAGACAGACATTTTCTCCAAAGCCTCCACCAAAGGCACATTGATGGATTAGCTCTTCATCATGTCAATGAACTTTTTGAACCGATTCTCATTTTTTGCTTGGCTAGCCTTTGAGGATAAGGTGGATGTGGCCTAGTCAAGGGTGTCTTGGCTTTTGGCAACTAGCTCCGGCATGTCTATTACGTGTTTCGTAGACGAGTTCGCATCATTTTGTATTTTTACCTCAGCATCTTGAATATCAATCCTCACTTCTTCGTTCACATTTTCATCAACCACATTCTCAACCACCAAAGGAATTTCATCTTCTTGCAACTCAACTTCATCACCCAAAACTTGTTTTTGTTTGGGGGCATTCACATCACAGCCTCGTCCACTCCTAGTAGTTATTGCCATAACATGATTGTTACTACCCTTTGGTTTAACCACCGTATCACTCGGTAGAGCCCTCTTAGGGCGAGTATTCAAAGACTGTGAGATTTGGCCTAGCTGAACCTCCAAATTCCTGATTGAAGTGTTGTGACAAGCCAATTGCGCATCGGAGTCAGCATTCTTTTTCATCATCTGTTCAAACATCATTTTAATTTTCCCCATTTCATTATTGGAAGAACTAGGTCCCTGGTATGGAAAAGATGGTGGATTGCTCGGTTGTTAGTACATTGGGGGCCTTTGAAAGCCTTGCCCATGATTTCCCTGGTTATTGTTCCATCCACCCTGGTTGTTGTTATTGCCCCAGTTTCCCTGATTGCTCCAATTGTTGCTTTGATTTCCCCAATTTCGATTTTGATTATTGTTTCCCCAATTGTTGTTTCCTTGTTGATGATTATCCCAATTGCCTTGGGATCTCCATTGTTGCCGTTGGTCGGAAGAATTGCCTCTTTGGCCTTGATAATTATTCATATATTGTACCTCTTCATTCTGCCCATCATAACCAACATCTTGAAATCCACTACCATCATTGTCAAATTGATCTAAACTCCTTTGGTTTTGTTGACCTCTTTGTCTTCTTTGGTTCACTAGCATATTAACACGCTCCATGGCATTCACTTGGTGAGCATTTTGGACTTGTTGTAACTATTCCTTTGCTAGTTGGATCATGGCTGTTGTCAACTTAACTATCGCCTACCCATGATCATGTAATTCTTTGTGCAAATGAGTGACTGTGGGGTCACCCTAGGACACATTGGCTCTACTTTGCCAAGTGGAGGATGTGTCAGTCATCTCGTCAAGAATGGCATAAGCTTCATCATATGTGAACTTCATGAAATTACCCCTAGCAAGTTGATTCACTATGTATTGATTTGTGTGTTGATGCCCCGGTATAAAGTTTGTTGTAACATATTCTCCATCATATCATTGTCGTGGCATTCCTTCACCATGGTTCTAAATCTCTCCCAAATCTCATGCAATGGTTCGGTGGGCTCCTGCTTGAAAGCTAAGATCTCATCCAGCAATGCTGCCATATGCCCCGGTGAGAAAAACTTTGCATGAACTTATTTGCCAACTCATCCCAAGTAGTGATGGAATGGTTGGGAAGTCGCTCAAGCCAATCCAACGCCTTCCCTCTAAGTGAAAATGGGAAGAGTCTCAACTGAAGTGCATCCTCTGACACATTAGTTTGCTTGCTCCCCCAATACGTATCCACGAACCCCTTGAGATGTTTGTAAGCATTTTGATTGGCAGTGCCCGTGAAATACCCATGTTGCTCCAACAATGTCAGCATCACATTAGTAATTTGAAAATTGCCCACCTGGATCTGGGGTGGGACAATTGCAGTTGCATAGCCTTGGTTTGGGAGCACTCTAGGAGCCACTCTTGGAGGTGGCGGAGGAGGGTCTGGAACATTTTCATTAGCATTGGCATGTCGGCCTCTCCGTTGTCCTTAAGGTACAAGAGGCACCTCATCATCTACCTCCTCCGCAATCACATTTCCAAGAGGGTCACTAACATTTGCTGCCATTTTGTACATGACGTTATGACACAAACAAATTAGAAACAAAGAAGAATAATACACAAAACTATTTAGATAGATAGCCAAAACCGTTAGCTCCTCAGCAATGGCGCAAAAAAGTGATTGAGTCCAACCTTGCACTACTATTGAGTGGCGAGAAAGGTCGAAGCAGCTTTTATCCGATGATGTCGGGATCGATTTCCACAGGGATCTAAATATTGGAGTCAAGTTTCTATCTAAAGTTGAGTTGTGTATTTGCTCTTAGTTGCACTTCTAAATATTTTTTGTTTTGAATTTAATTCTAATTTTATAATACTATAATGCTAATCAGACTAAATAAAACTACGGTTAATCTATTGCAAGTGGTTTTAAATGGATAAAAGGCACTAGGGGTAGTGACTTTCGCCTAGGTGGTCAATTGACGGATTCTTGAGTCTAAAACTAGATTATCATATTTGGGGAGTATGATATAACTATTTCACGATTCTACTCACTCTATACCTCTTGGTAGTTCGAGTGATTTTGCCCGAATTGACTTTCTCAAGATCAATTGGATATGCACATTTGCACAAGCAATCAAGATTCAAGTCGGGTATTACTATATCTAGGTTTAACCCTTTAATTGGGGCTATCAATCTCTTGAATACGTCTCAATTCCTTGTTGGACTAATTTCATGGACTTAGGCTCTTTTTCTCAAGAAGAGCCAAAGTCTACTAGGCATACACTAGTGTTTGCAACCACTAATTCACAATTAAAACCCTAAATTAGCTCAAATATCAAACACTCATAGACAATCATGCATCAAAACACAAGACCCATCAATTACCCACACTAGGGTTAAGCCACAACCCTAGCTTATAGGTAGCTACTCATAATTATAGTTGAAAATAAAGAAATAGATGAAGATAAGCTCATAATAATTAATTTCTAAATTAAACTTGAAGATTCAATGTTGAAATCACGCTAAAATTACTTAAAATAGGTAAAAGGGACGCAGGCAGTCACGAGCGCAGCTCTCAGTACAAAACTATCTGATATCCTAAAAATGGGAAAAGAAGCTATTTATACCAGGCCAAAAATTCTGAATAAAAATACCCCTGCAGGGCTAGTGTGGACCCCACAAAAAGGACCGCGGACCGCATTGAGCTTCAACCTAAAAAATACCACTCTCTGAACCTTGGCTCCGCGGCCCGCACTAAATCGAGTGCGGCCGCAATGATCCTAGTACGGACCGCACAAAACCCCTTGCGGCCGCATTGCCTTTGGCCTGAATAACAACCTCTCTAAACTACACTTGTGCGGACAACACAGAATGGTGTGTGGCCACGCTGGCCCTGTTTGACTAAACTTTGTCTTTTCTTGGTACTTGTGCAAGTTTCACTCCTTTTTGAGATAGTTTTTAACACCTTGTCACCTTGCTAATCAAACCTGCAATCAAGCACAACTTGTGAGCCTTTGGGACTATTTTTTACACATTTCTAATCAAAACTTGAGCACAAAGGAGTGTAAAATGCATCATATTCCCTAGTTATCACCAAGTCAAACAGAAGAGCCAATAGGATCATGCCACGTATTAAAATGACAAGGCATACCAAGTCAAATTCAAAGACCAATGAAATAGTGCCACGTGTGCAAGTGACATGTTCTGGCCGATCAAATGTGGCCTTGTCACACTTCAATTTTATTAGTCGGAAAAAGTTTGTTCTTATCATAACTCTTTCCCTCCCACAACTATAAATAAGGGTCTTCATAACTCAGAAAGACACCAAAAGTTATAATAAGAAGCAAGAGGGAGTTCGTGGATCAAACTCTGTAGATTTCTCTAAAAGCTACAAGCATTCATGTGTTCTAAGGATTAAAAGATCAAGACGAAAATTCAAGAACAACTTGCAAGCCCTTGGATTAAAAATACGTCAAGATCAAGATGAGTCCTCAAGCACTTGGATTAAAATAAAATAAAATTCAAGATCAAGCTCGTAGGCTCTTTTATTTACCATTGAAAAGAAAAATCAGAGGATGCACAGAGATTGTATGCCCCAAATATTCAAAATAAAATACTACGATTGTTGCAATATTTTTCGACTTGATTTTATTTTCTCGACGCAAATTTATTGCCTACAAATGTTAATGAATTTAAGTAAAAATATATACTAAGATAGAAAATTATTTAAACTTAGGTAAAATGTCTAGGTTAAAAAATAAAATATTATTCTATAAAATATAAAAAGGTATTATATAGATGGAGAATTAAAAATATAAAGGGCAAAATTGATATTGCATAGAATAAGAGGGAAAGAATAACTATTGTTCAAAATTAGGGGGGGGGGGGG
>MU787543.1:38028-49938 GCA_026770625.1 Nicotiana glauca
TTGATTTTTAGAGCAAAGTTGGAGGGTTTAAATGATTTTCACCCTCAAGTCAAGACATATCAGTCAGCTCCATTATAAGAAATAATGCCTCTTGATATAATTCAGTTCACACCTCACAGCAAAGACAGTGCAAACCAAATACAACCAAGATTGTCGGAAAGATATGAATAGGTTCTAGCTAATAGACGTTTAAATTTCGAAATAAAAAAAATGAATGGAAGTTTGAATTTAAATCATTCAAATATGTGCATTTTTTTTGCTTACCGTCATTTATTTACTAAAATAATAAATTTGAATGATTTTGATCTTCTACAAATCTGATATTACTAAGACATTTTTTTTTACTGATACGTTCTCTCAAATATTCATAGTGAAGGTAAGATTTTACCCAATATTCTATCCAATTCAATCACATAATTAATATCACAATTAAAGCCCATTTGGCTTAGCCGATTTAGAGTAGCTAATAAGCATTAGGTGCTGAAAAGCACTTTTAAGTGCTGAAGCTGACTTAAAAATAAGCAGTTACGTGTTTGGATAAAAGTGCTGAAATTAATAATAAGCAACTGAAAAACTAGGTATACGAATAGTTTTGTTTTAAAAAAAAGTATTTTAGGGAAAGTATAGTAAATATTTTGGTCAAACCTAAAGTGTTTATCAGCTGAAATTTGATAAGTTGGGGGAAACCTACTTATGGCTTTTAGCCTATTTTTGGCTTATAAGCACTTAACTTATAAGTACTTTTAATTTTACCAAACGCGTAGATAAGCCAAAAAATGCTTATAAGCCAGTTTGACCAGCTTATAAGCTTAGCCAAACACCCTCTTAGTCTCCCGCGCATAACCATCGCCAACTGCCACTAGTGACCACCTCTAACGCTAGTCATCAAATGTTTACCCGTAAAATGGTACAATTGAATTTGTTTCGTAGTTTATAGACGAGAAAATTGATTTAATCCAAAAATAATAAATAAAAAAGACTAAAAGTAAGACTTAGCGATTAAGATTGAAGGAACATGACACGCGTGGCTTCGAAAACATTGTCTCTTAGGACAGAAAAGAGAACAATATAAAAGAGCAAATAAAGTTGTTTACGTAAAAGTGAAAGTAGAATACAGCAATAGTTTTGCCAAGTTACCATGGCTACTAAGCATGCTTTTTATAGATATATCTAGGGAAACAAGATCATAGGATCAAGGCCCACTTAAATGACTATAAATGAGCCATTGATGAATATATATCGGCATGCCATGAATGCAAATATTATTTACGATGCCTGTCAATTTAATGATAGACAATATTTTTCATTTAATGATATCCGATGACAAGCATTCAAATTGCTCCTGTTGACCAGGCTCTCTTTGGAAGCTATCCAATACCAACTGCAGTTGTTGTTCTTGATACTGATAATCACTTGATTCGCCTTTTACTTATTTTCGATTCCACGTGGCATACTATCTGTCATGGGCGGCTTTCTAGCCATGCTCCATGACCCCTTGGGCGCGCCCCGTGGCGTCTTAGCAAGCCTCCCAACGCCTAGTGCCACGGACGAGCCCGTGGTCTTGGCCGCGCCAAGTGATAAGCGCGCAGGTGCCTCTGTCTCCCCATCGATATCCCTCGCCAGTGCCCAGCCGCAGGCAGATTCCAACAACGCCACGCGTGCAGACAACGCCGCGCGCGTAGACCGTGATGCCAAAGACAATGCTGCTGAAAACGGACATGTTGCTACCTTTTAGAAAACTAAGTTATTTTCATTGTAAATATAGAGTAGTTTTATTTCATGCACTTACATTATGTTTCTCTAGCTTATTCAAGTCTAGCCGTCTAGCTTTGGTTTATTTTTTTTAAATATTATTAAGGGGGATCAAGCAATCAAAACTTTCTAGCAAGCAAGCAATTCTCTGTACTGGTGTCTCTCCCCCTCGACACCGCATTGCTTTTTCTGTAATAACTTTCATTAATGCAATCAAGCTTTCTTTAAATCTCAATTCTTATTTCTGCTCTCTCAATTACTTTTGACATTGGTTTTTCCGTACGACACTGACAATCTAGTCTAGCGTACGGCAGGGACCTTAGTTGGCGGACAGCAACTGCACAGACATCAGTTGCTTAGCCTTATGTCACCCTTCCAAAGAATCTCAGGAAGGCGTCGCGTAACAGTTGGTATCAGAGACTAGGCTCGACATCAGACGAGGAAACGTATTGACATTACCACCATTTCTGACCATGGTGAATCATGGGTACCGCATCGCGGCTCTCGAAGGGACGGTTGAGGTATTGCGGCCTATTGTGGATACGGTGCCTGAATTAAGAACCAGCCTACTGCGAAGGTTGGACGACCTGGACCGTAGGGTGCTTCAGGTCGAAGTTGACGTTAAAAACATCAGTCGCGACTCCGAGGGAGACCGGCAGACAGTAGCCACAGAGGCAGCCGAAATTTTTGAGAAATTCGAGGGGTTCCAACAGGAGCGCACCGAGTATTTTGCCCACAGGGTACAAGAGGCAGAAAAGGTGACTGTCATGCAACAAACTATTGACAAATTGACAGACCAACTCAATGTTGTTAACGCTGCTTTACAGGGCCTACTCCGAGGAGGTGGAAACCAAATTGGAGGTGCTGTGAACTCCACTTCCGCGACAAAGAAACTGAAAATTCCTGAGCCAAAGCCATACAGTGGAGCTAGGAAGCCAAGGAAGTGGAAAACTTCATCTTTGACGTCGAACAGTATTTTGATGCTGTTGGGGATCTGGAGGAAGCTAAGAAGGTAGCAATTGCTGCCATGTATCTTCAGGGTGATGCTAAACTCTGGTGGCGGGTGAAGTACGAAGCCATCAAGGCCGGTGAAGATGCTCTCAAGACATGGGCAGAACTGAAGGCAGTTATACGCCTGTAGTTTTTCCCCGAGAATGTTGAATACAATGTAAGGAGAAAACTACGGGAGCTCCGCTAGACAAAATAAGTGCGGGACTACGTGCGAGAATTCTCCGTATTCATGCTAAGCATATGCGACATGGGGGACAAGGAAAAACTCTTCACCTTCATGGAAGGGTTGAAACCTTATGCCCGCGTGGAGCTACAGAGACAAAGGGTAGATACCCTTCCCAAGGCGATCCAAGCAGTTGAATGCCTTGGGGACTATCAAATGGAAGGTCAAAAGGACATGCCTCATCCGCCTGCCCGAGTAGGGTTCAAAGTGGGCCAACCTAGCAATGGTGGTTCTAGCAAAAGTGGGGGAGATCGGAGCTCAAACAAATCTAGAGCTCTTTCCTCAAGCAGCAACAGTGCTGCTTCAAACAACAATGACCGGGGGAGAAAGCCTCCTTCAGGATGTCGTCATTGCGGCAGACCATATTGGAACAATGAATGCCCACATGCACATATGAATGCCCATCAGGCTATTTATGATGGGACGGATGACGACTCAGACGATGCGGACCAGACTGAACCAGTAGGTGCCTTCAATGCAATTGTAGGTTCCATCTCTGAGGCATTAGCGGAGACCAGTGCTGGTATCCGTAAGAAGAAGGACCAACGTCCAGTCGTGAAGAAAGGGAAAAAGAAGGCGAATTAAGAGATTCCTCCTAAACAAGAGAGGACCTTAATGTTCATCGAGATGAAGGTGAATGGCAAGCTCATTCGGGCTATGATAGACACGGGTGCTACCTACAACTACTTAGCCTCGACTCAGGTGGAGCGCCTTGGACTGGTTGTAGGGAAAGGTAAAGGCAGTGTCAAGGCTATCAACTCACCTCCCCAGCCAGTGTGTGGAATAGCCAAAGAGGTACCGGTGAAGCTTGGCCCTTACGAAGGAAAATTCAACCTGCGAGTGGTGATCATAGATGACTTTGAGCTGATCGTTGGGCTGGAATTCCTAAGGCAAACCAACATCATTCCTGTACCCTTTGCAGACATGTTACTAATGATGGGAACCAATAGGGCCAACCCCTGTATTATCCCGTGCCTGCCCATGAAGATGGCCGTTGAGAACATCTTGGACTTGCAGCTGAAGAAGGGGGTCAAAAGGAATGAGCCTACATTCCTGGCAACCCTCTGCATTGAAGATATAGAACGCTCCTCGGGTCCCATTCCTGAACCCGTGAAGGAGTTACTACTGTAGTTTGAAGATGTCATGCCACAAGACATGCCAAAGCGGCTCCCGCCTAGGCGCACTGTGGACCATGAAATTGAGTAGGTGTCAGGCACGAAGCCACCTACCCGGGCGCCTTATAGAATGTCACAACCCGAACTCACCCAGCTCCGGAGACAATTGACGGAAATGCTAGATACAGGGATCATTGTACCCTCAAAGTCCCCATATGGTTCCCCCTGTTCTATTCCAAAAGAAACATGATGGCAGCCTGTGACTCTGTGTAGATTATCGAGCTGTAAACCAAAATCACCGTGAAGAATAAGTACCCTATTCCTTTGATGGCAGACTTGTTTGATATACCGGGTGGTGCGACGGTGTTCACCAAGATAGAACTCAAGACATGTTACTAGCAAGTTCGGATTGTAGAGGGTGATGAGCACAAGACGACTTGTGTAACAAGATATGGGTCATACGATTTCCTGGTCATGCCGTTCGGCTTGACTAATGCTCTTGCCACATTTTGCACCTTGATGAACCAAGTCTTCCGAAAGTACATTGATGAATTTGTGGTGGTCACTTGGATGACATTGTGGTATATAGCCAAACGTTGGAAGAACATCTAGTGCATTTGCAGAAGGTCCTATCCCGTTTGCGGGAGCATCAACTATATGCGAAGCTGTCCAAATGCTCCTTTTCTCAGAAGCAAATTGACTTCCTCGGACATGTCATTGAGTAAGGACGCATCAAGATGGACCAACAGAAGATTCAGGACATCACAGATTGGCCACCGCCTAAGGATGTCCACGCCTTGAGGGCGTTTCTTGGCCTATGCAACTTCTACCGGCGGTTTGTGAAGAACTACTCCCTTATCGCAGTGCCATTGACAAAACTCCTCAAGAAGGTCACACCTTGGGATTGGGGACCAAAGAGAGCGGAGGCCTTCAACGCATTAAAGGCAGCTATGTCTAGTAGTCCCATCTTGGCTCTCCCTAATTTGGCCAAGCCATTAGAGGTATAAACGGATGCATCTGACTATGCTCTTGGTGGGGACTTAATGCAAGAAGGGCACCCTGTAGCGTACGAGAGTCGGAAGTTGAAGGATGCAGAGTGGCATTATGCCGCCCATGAGAAAGAACTATTGGCTGTCGTCCATTGCTTGTGCCTTTGGAGGCACTATCTGCTGGGAACCCCATTTGTGGTCAAGACAGACAGCATAGCTGTCAGCCATTTCATAACCCCAGCCAAAGCTGAATGGTCGACAGGCCAGGTGGCAGGAACCCCTAGCTGAATTCCACTTTAACCTGGAGTACCGCAGTGGAAAGACCAATCATGTTGCTGATGCACTCAGTCGGAGAGCTGACATAGCATCAGTGTGCCTACTCGCCACCCTAAAGGGGAGCGAAGTAGCTACCTCCATCAAGGACCAGATACAGGATCTACTCACAAAGGATCCCGCTGCTCAGTATTTGGTTGATTTGGTAGGACAGGGCAAGACTTGCCAGTTCTACGTGGAAGATGGTTTTTTGAAAGTCAAAGGGAACCGATTTTATGTTTCGAAAGGAGGAGATCTGCGGAGGACTCTTCTTGCGGAATGTCATGATACTTTGTAGGCTGGCCATTCCGGTGAAGAACGCACCATGGCGTTACTTCGCCGTGCCTATTATTGGCCTCAAATGACCGATGATATCGCTCAATATGTGAAGACCTATGTAGTATGCTAGAAGGATAAGTCAGACCGCTTGACACAAGCGGGACTCTTGGAACCGCTAGCTGTCCCAAAGAGACCTTGGGAATTCCCTGGATTTCATCACCGGATTGCCCAAGGTCGAAGATCTCACAACTATCTTGGTTATGGTAGACCAATTTTCCAAGTATGCCACCTTTATTGTAGCCCCACAATATATATCAGCAGAAGATACAGCTCGACTCTTCTTCTCTCATGTCGTCAAATATTGGGGCTTTCCCAAAGACATTGTAAGTGATCGCGACTCACGCTTCACTAGCAACTTTTGGACCCAACTTTTTAAGTGCCTTGGGTCAAAATTGAGTCACAGCTCAAGTTTTCATCTGCAATCTGATGGCCAGACAGAGCGGTTCAATGGTATGTTGGAGGAATATCTCCGCCACTTTGTAACCGGATCGCAGAAGAATTGGGTGAAACTTCTGGATGCTGCTCAACTGTGTTTCAATTCACAAAAGAGCTCTAGTATAAACAAAAGTGCTTTTAAAATTGTTACTGGACAGCAACCGCTACTCCCACACACTGTGAATGCACCAAACACGGCTAAGTCTCCTCGAGCTGCTAGCTTCTCAAAAGAGTGGAAGCGGAATCTAGAGATAGTGCGGAGCTATCTTGTCAAAGCTCAAAAGTGGATGAAGAGGCATATTGACCAGAATCGCCGCTTTGTTGAATATCAAGTAGGAGACAAAGTAATGGTCAAAATCCCAAAGCGGTACTTATATTTGCGGGAGTCCATGACCCTCGCCTATTGCAAAAATATATTGGACCTTTGTCCATTGAGAGGCGCATTGGGAAAGTTGCATACCGGGTGGATACCCCAGCTTGGTGAAAAATTCATCTTGTCTTCCATGTCACTCTCCCGAAACCTTTTCGAGAAGACACGGACGATCATTCAAGGAGCCAGCTTACAATACCCAGTATTCGAGGTCCCAATTCAACCGGGAAAAGGCGTGTTAAAGTTATCCTTGATGACATAGTGATTCATGCCTCAAGGAAAGATTACCAAGAATTCTTGGTGAAATGGCAGGGCTGTGATGCAGGAGAGAATACTTGGGAGAGGGGAACAAACCTCAAAGCCTACAAGAGCCTCATTGAAGATTATTTTGCAAGTAAGGTGCCGAGGACGTCGCCAACTCAGGTGGGGGAGAATATCATGGGCGGCTTTCCAGCCATGCCCCATGACCCCTTGGGCGCGTTCCGTGGCGTCCTAGCAAGCCTCCCAATGCCTAGCGCCACGGACGGCTCCGTGGTCTTGGCCGCGCCAAGTGGCAAGCGTGCAGGTGCCTCTGTCGTCCCACCGATATCCCTCGCTAGCGCCTAGCCGCAGGCAGATTCCAACAACGCCGCGTGCGCAGACCGTGATGCCAAAGACAATGCTGCTGAAAACGGACCTGTTGCTGCCTTTTAGAAAACTAAGTCATTTTCATTGTAAATATAGAGTAGTTTTATTTCATGCACTTACATTATGTTTCTCTAACTTATTCAAGTCTAGCTGTGTAGCTTTGATTTATTTTTTTTAAGTATTATTAGGGGGGATCAAGCAATCAAAACTTTCTGTCAAACAAGCAATTCTCTGTACTGGTGTCTTTCCCCCTCGACACCGCGTTGCTTTTCTGTAATAACTTTCATTAATACAATCAAGCTTTCTTTAAATCTCAATTCTCATTTTTGTTCTCTCAATTGCTCTTGACATTGGTTTTCCCGTACGGCACTGACAATCTAGTCTAGCGTACAGCGGGGACCTCAGTTGACGGACAGCAATTGCACATACATCAGTTGTTTAGCCTTACGTCGCCCTTCCAAAGAATCTCAGGAAGGCGCCGCGTAACATATCATTCGACTTTTTGTTACGAACCAAACCAAATTTACCCTATACACCAGGCACAACCTACCTATGCACAATTACCATTGCCGCTAGGCAGCTCACCAATCACAACTGCCACCAGTCCATCTCACAACCCTCATCACCAACTTGGTAGGTTTTAGAGTGTGCCCCATCAAACAAATAGTTTTTACAACACTATATAAATAAATATTTTGCTGTAATATTTTGTTGATATATATTTTAATTTATACGTCTTACTTTCATTTGGTAAATTTTAAAAATAATATTATTATATTTTTATATTTAATATATTTAGAATTTTAGTATTCTCATTTTTTCTTAATGACACTTCGATGTACGTATGATTTGACATATTTAATACCACAACATTCAATGAATATTTTTTGTATTTTATAAGCATAATTAATTTAATATTATAAAAAGTTAAAAAATCTTCTTTACAATCTTAAAAGCAAATTAAAACAAAAAGTTAAATATCTTAACTTTAATTAAAATAAACAAGTCTATATATCCACCTTCAAAAAATCAAAAATAGTGGTAGTTGGTTTCCTTTTCTACTATTTGTGACGTGGTATTGCCAGTTGTTTCTTCAACCGTAATATTAATTGCAATATGAGTTTTATATTCCACCAAACAAGTAGTTTGAGGCATTCAAGACTTTTGACTCTTAAATCAAAGTGGATATATAATTACATTAATCATTTATTGCTGGAGGGTCCTATGTGATTAAGCGTGGGAGATACGTTGTCCTATACCGCTGCATCTTGCTATTACTGCTTGACTGTGTAACTTTTTCTAGGTCATAAGCTATGTAATTTTGGAGGAAAAAAAAAAGCTATGTAATTTAAAAATATTTTGGAGATTGTTTTTGTTTGTGATATTTACAATTTCAACTGAAAGTTATACTTAAAAATAACCAAGTACTCCAGATAATTTATTGGAAGTTGCTAATATGGTTAAACAAAGTCTAAAGAACAAAATGAAATCTATCAAACAAGATTATTCAATACCATCCAAATGTTCGATTGTAAAGTAAATTTTTTAGCATGATTAAAAAAATTAATGATTTAAAAAACATACACAATATAGAGACAGAGATATTAGAGTTGTAATTTAGTAATTACAACTCCGGTTTCACTGTACATAGATGCACAGTTCGAATTCCAGAGGAACCACACCAATCCATCCCGAACTTGGTGGTTAAACTCTACTGCGGTGACGATACTGTAGGGGAGGTCCTGCGGAAAAATAGCTCGACGCCAGGATGATAAAAAGCTTAACACCTCTCATTCTTATTACTTTTTCAATATGAAAACGAAAAGAAAAAAAAAATTGGCTGCCCCCAATAGCTCTTTTTGAATGGACATCTGAGATAGCATCAAGCCGAGCACAAAACAGATCTGGGCTGCTAATAAGGAGGACTGTTAAGCCTTCTAGCATAGGTGATGCCTTCCCAAGGTCTGGTCTCTTCGGTACAGGTACGGACTTTGAGAAGACGGCCTTTTTCTTTGACTGTGTGGAATAAGAGCGGGTGCCTTTCATTTATCAAGACTAGATAAACCAAAGCAGTCTACGATTGCCGGGTTTTTTAGGAATGGAATTTATAGGAAGATTAGCGGAACCGCCAGGAATCAGTACTGCGTCGACTGCTATGTGCTAAAGACTGCGGAATAAGAGCTCTTAGTCCTTTCGCCATAATAGGTTGTTCCTCTTAATCTTATATATTTCTCTGACTATTTAGGAGTTCACTCCATCCAAACACACACACACATATATATATATATATATATATATATATTAAAAAGTAAAACTATAATAGTACTGTTATAGATCAAAATAGAAAACAAGAGAAACTTCTAATCTTAGTATACTATACAGTATCGCCTCGTCTTTATTCTAATTCTAATTTCTAACTATTAATAAGAGGGAATAAGCACACAGGTGGTCAACATGTCTGCTTGGCATTACCGAGGGTATTTCAGTAACTTCATGAAAATTTACCAATATCATTTGTCGAAAAGTAATTGTACTGTAGCTTCTGTATAAAGTTTGCAGTGCCTTGACGAAATTACCCTTGCTTACCTCATCAACCATTAGCCCACCTTTGTACCACTTTTTGAAGTTTCGTATTTACCCATGTTTTCATCCTTTATTACATATTTGATTGTGTGCAATTATAGTAATTTTGGCAAAGTTTGGGCTCAATTAATATTCTGAAAAGTAATAGATATGCAGTCAGAGAGACATTTGACATATTTTCTCTCTCTCCCCCAATCTCCATAATTTTACTTTTTGACGGACCAATATATTCTTTTTAGTTTTATCTTTTTATCTTTTTAAAATTGCTGGAATACTCTACACAAGAATTCAAGTTGGAAGAGCTTTGGGTCTCATCCATGGTGCTAGCAGAAAAATAAAGAGCCTTGGGTTATCATCTATGGCTTTTCAATTTATGCTCAAGTGTGTTATATTCACATTATAGATACAAATTAAAAGTAAATGGAACAAATATTTTGAGTGGGAAAATAATTCAAAAAAAAAGGAAGAAACGCTACAGAGATGATATAGCAAGAAAATACTCCCAATTTTAATATGAGAAGAGTAGCCAGTGAAGGAGCAGAGTCAGAAGCAAAGTAAAAGCTTCTGTGAGCAGCTTGTTCCGGTTTGACGAGATGAATATTAGAAAGGATAAGACATAAAAATGAGCAACTCCCATTAAACCCCCTTAACTTTTAAGGTATGAGAAATAATACCTCCTTCATCTACTAAATGGGACCGATAATCCCCTGAGTAGGGTTTTTCGACGAGTTTTAAATTTTAAACAACTTTATTTGTTTTTTTTTTTTTTGGTTTAAGAATTGATAAACAAATTGAAGTCATTTCTACTTTGGCTTTATAATTTTGTGTGAATTTATAATGATTCAATTGAAAACGCGGTGGTGTTTAAAAGTAAATAGCATTTTAAAATACTAAAAAAAAGAACACTATTGGAATCCTACAGGATAAAATCCTTATTTTTAGTAGAGTTCAAATTTGTTATACTGAGTTTCCACATTAATATTAATATTCCATAACATAAAACTTTTTAAGATATCATAATAAGTCAAAATGCGTGAACATCACTAAATAGGAAAATTAGAGTACCAAAATTGATCATAATGTATTTGTTTACTTTATTTTGTGTTTTTTTTTTCTTCAAAATTTTAAATTAATTTTGTAATTAAATTAACATTTTATTTTGAAAAAGGAAATCTTGAATGATCATTATTTCGAAATTTTGTTATATTCCTATATTTAGACGGTATTTTAATAAGTTAATAAATAACTGAATAATTTCACAAAATAGCAAATTTACTTTTCTAAACCTTAATAATTGATTTTCCCCATAAATATAGTGAATGTAAATTCTAAAAAAGCTTCATTGGGGTTTGATGATAGGCTATAATTACGTATTTTAGTTGATTATTACGCTCTAATTTACTGCGCTTTAGTTGAAGTTGTGCTTTAATCGCTAGTGTTTTGCACTAATTATGTATTTTATGCCTTGTAGGTGTGATTCCCAGCTATATAGATGTTATGGAATGAATTTAAGTGATTTGAAGCTTTGAAGTCTGAGTAAAAGCTCAAGGAATTAAACCGGGATCGTATTCGGGGGTCAAATTTGATAATTAAGTACGAACGAAGACTCGAGGAGGCATATTGCGCACTGTCTAGTAAAATAGATATAACATTTTGCTCAGACCTCCATTTGAGATCCATAATATATGGTTGGAAAGTAACTCAAAGGGCTACAGCTTTTATGTTTTACGTTTTTCCAAATTCCAAGCAGAACAGGGTAAAAAATGCAGTATAAATTACACCGCGGTTGGCACCGCGGTCCGCGCCGCGGTTTGAGGCAGTGCCTTCCGCGGTTGGCCGTGGTCCACCGCGGCCGCGCCAGTCCAGGCGTGAAATATTATCTTTTTTTGCCTAGGAGAAGGTATAATTTTTTGGGCCCGACTCTAATTGGTATATATACATGAGAAAATATTATTTTTGAGAAGGGGGGACATATTTTTGACACATATTTGACCTAAGGAGGCAAGAACACATTGAGAGCAAGGCGGGGAATTCTTCAACTAGTTTTTCCTTCCTCTTCCTATTTTTTTTATTGTTGATTATGACTTTTAGTATTGTAGTTTTACTTACTATTATGAATAGCTAATTCGTTTTCTAGGGTTTTGGTGAAACCCG